>CABHPQ010163062.1:226-26501 GCA_902168405.1 Peromyscus aztecus | reverse complement strand
ATCAAATGACCAGAGCACAGACTTTGTGTTGGGATGAGGAGCAAAGCCAAGCTGAACGGCACCTGGCTTCTCGTATAAAACGTCCGGGTCACATACAGATGTGCGAGCCGTTTCCTGATGCAGCCTGCTGACTGTGGCCCTCTGTCACAAACTGTGAAGACAATGTATCTTTCTCACTGAACTGTGAGCCTCTGGGTTGGGAGTATGGTTGGAAGAATAACGTATGCCCAGCCCTCCTCCATCCCTAGTTATGTCCCTGTGAGTTTGAGGTACCACAAGGCAAAGGGCAATTGGCTTGCAGATGGAATTAAGGCTGCCTATCCACTGACCTTAAAATAGGCAAAGTGGGTTATCCAGTGTCGCCACCACATGGATCCTGAAAAGGTGAACAGGAGCGTCAAAGGGAAGTGTGACTATGGAGGAAGGCCCCAGTGGTGTATGGGAGAAAACTCTGGCTTGCCATTACTGGATTTGGTGATGGAGGAAGGAGGCCACAAGCCGAGGAATAGTAGAAACTGGAAAAGGCAAAGAAACAACTGATTCTCTCTTAGAACATTCAGAAAAAACATGGACCCGCTAGCCTCTTGATTTTAGTTCAGTGAGAGCCCTTCCACACATCCAGCCTACAAAACTGTCGAGGTAATACCCGTATGTTGTTCAAACCACTAAATTGGACCCGGTGTGGTCTTGCACACCTTTTTTTTTTTTTTTTTTTTTTTTTTTAACCTGGAGCTGAGGACCGAACCCAGGGCCTTGCGCTTGTTAGGCAAGCGCTCTACCACTGAGCTAAATCCCCAACCCTGTCAAACCACTAAATTGGAAGTCATTTGTTTTGGTGGTGCTTGGGGATAGGAATCCAAGATATTGTGCATCCATATTGGGCAAGTGCTTTACCATTGGGCTACCTCCCCAACTCTAAAGGCAATTTGTTGACAAGAGCAGTCGGATGGTAACATCGGAGGGACTTCCATGTCTATAGGTCTCAGGTGTATTTACAGCCACGTGTAACCTGGTTCTGGTTACTGAAGGGCTCAGTCCACGCTTACTTAACGAAATTACGTAGTCTCAACAGCCCTGCCAACAAGCAAAAACCAAAGTCTAGCATCAGCCCTGTGCTTGCAGCCCGGCACTCCAAGCTTCTTTGTTCTTGACAGCCTTTGCTCTGCTACATAAATAAAGCCAGAGGACGCGCCTCCCTTCTGCGCGTCAAGCAACTTGCTTATGCAAGTGGGATTCCTGGGTCAAGGGTGCTGCACGCTTTTTTACGGTTCTTCACTCACTTAGCCAACTCACTTTGCATAGAGTCTGAGCCCATTTAATAGGCTCACTCATGATGCAGGCAAGCTAGTCTCACCCCCTGACATGACCAGACCCATCCCTCGGGCACGGCCCCTCCCTGAGCCCTGAGCTTGTTCCTACTCCAGATAAACTCTGAAGTTCTAACCCCTCAGCTTAAGGGAGGCATCCCTCGAAGAGTAGAAGTCCTGAGCCCCATGCTGGTGGGGCAAGACTAACTTCATGGCCACAAGGAAGATTCCTTAGGGATAATATGGTGGCAGAGGGAGGAACCTGACACCCCCCTAGTTAATTTTATCAGTGACTGCAGTAAGGGATTTTTTTTTTTTTAAGAGTGGCAAGAGATGGTTGGCCCGTGTTGAAGAAGGTAGTAATTATCCAGAGTTCCCAAGTAGCCTGGGAATTGCTGTGAGTGACCCAGAGGGGAAGGCAGGTTTATTTAAAGAACTGATTTTTCCCCCTTTCCTTTGCAGCTGGAGCTTCTTTTTGTTTGTTTCTTTCTTTTTTAGTTGGAGTTTGGGTTTCTTGTTTGTTTGGGGTTTTTTGTTTTTAATGAGTCCCTTGTTGGCTGGGTTAATAAGAGCATTCCAGAAGTGAGAACAAGATGGCTGATTCTTTTTTCTTCACCTGCTTCTAATCCGCAGAGAAGAAACCAACGGAAGGCTTCACCCTCCCTGAGGACTGTCTTCCCAGTTCCAGGGAAAAATGAAACATCCGTGTGACAACTCCGCTCCCCTCTTTGTCTCTCAGGAGCCTCACCGTGCTGGGGTGTTGGGAGACAGTGTTCAAGAGCAGAGGGGTGGGTCAGTAGGAGCGGGGAGAGCAGGGTCTGGAAGGGTCTGGAAGCAAAGGCATCAGGGAGACTAGCCATCCCTGTGCCAGGATCTATCATGCATAAACTCTAATGACCTTCCCCTGGCTTTTTTTTTTCTTCTTTCCTTCCTTCCTTCTTTCCTTCCTTCCTTCCTTCCTTCCTTCCTTCCTTCCTTCCTTCCTTCCTTCCTTCCTTCCCTTTCTACCCCTTCTCAGCTTGACCATATAAAATAGAGCTGAAGAAACCAAGCACTGTAGACAGAAGAATGTCCCCGAACAGTCGGGGACCCAGGCAGGTCTGTCTCTCCCCAGGTTTTTGCTGGCGTGTGTCTGATCGGAAGAACAGGAAAAGTTTCTGGAATTCAGAGAACTTTACCAATTCTTGGCCCTAACCTCAGACTTCCCTTGTGACTTGGGACCTTTGGTTCTGAGGGCCTCGAGTTTTCCCTCTGGGAAAATGCCCAAATACTCCTGTTCCCCAGGGAGTGAGCACAGGGCAGGCCAAAGGAAGACGGAGCAACCAATATTATAAACTACCCCCCGCAGTGACTGCCAAAACAGAGGGGAACATGACCCAGTCAGAGCCTGGACCCTTGGCGAGCCTGAGAAGGGCTTCCTTCCCCTGCCTCCCACCTCCACCCTGACAGAGCCCTACAGGCCTCCTGCCTCCCTGTGAGGCCCCAGGCGACTTTACAGCCCATGAATTTCCTCTGGCACTTTGAGACCCCCCCCCCCACTTCCCCAAGAGGATTCATGAGGCCGCAGCAGGAAATGAAGAACATATTTTTAAATCAGAGGGGAAGCAATGTCTTTGTGTCAGATAAGTGGCCTGGATCCAGGGCTGAGAGACTGTGGCGCTTTTCTCCTTGCAGACAGCAGGTGCTCTTCGAGATGTGGTTATGGCAACAAAATAAATGATGGATAATTGCTTTTGTGACAACTTGCCAATTAAATTAGACTCAGCAGAATAACATAATGACAATTTGTTATGCTCCGGTGGGCACTAACATACCAATCATAATTAAATGCTATGACTGAAATAGAATACGGCTCCACGCAGGAATATATAACCCCAATTCCCTCTCCGTGAAACATTATAGGTTGAGGCTTGATTTTAATTTCGGGAAGATAATGGCATTAGCGCATATCTGAGTGGGTTTGTGGAGAGGCCTGTGGTGAGAGGAGACGGGTCTGAGTGAAGGCTGGCCCAGGGGAACACCCTGGGGGCTGAACGGCAAGGTGGTGAGGAAGTGCTGGGGAGCCTGTGGTGAAGACAGGGCTTCCAGGCTTGTGTCTGGTCCTGCCTGTGGAGCGTGGGTGGCAAAGGAGAGAGCCATTGCCTACAGCCTCTGGAGTAACCGGGCCTACACAGTGCAGCCCCAAAGCCCTCACTCTAGAATGTTCTATGGATGGTCTCACATCCTATTTAAAAAGAGGAACTTAAAGTCAGCCCTAAATGATGGGACATCTTTGTCACTCTGCACCAAGGTTCAGGAAGAAGAAGCCGGTGTGTGTGTGTGTATGTGTGCATGCGCGCGCACACACATGGAGGGAGGGCAGGGTGAGATCTGGAGGATGGGAGGGGCGCTGTGAAATTGTCTTCTGGATAAACCACGGCTGCTGGACACACGAACTCACAGCAGCACAAGCTCAAACCAGTCACATTCCACCCCGGATCTCGGAGGGGCTCGCAAGGCTTCACCAGCACTGAGTACCTATTCCCCGCTGGGGAAGGGAGTCGGTTTTTCTTTGGGAACACCCTGGGCATACATGGGCAGCACTGACTGCCGTTTACATCATCAGCACAGGTCCTGCATCCGAGGCTCCGGGAACATCTCCGAAGAGGGGTCGAGAAGATTGTAAGAGCCAGAGGACCAGGAAGTCTGCCGTGACATTGTGCTTGCTAGCTGTGATGGGGACGGGACATCCAGATCTCAACAACATGGCTGCCTAAACATGGTCTAAACCATTCCAACAACAGTTGACATCCCTACGGAGATGGGGGAAATCCCACGGGCCCCACGCAATGAACAACTGCTGAGAGAGTGAGAATTAGTCTTCCCCGGGGATGAACCCCCGCAATGATTATCCAATACCCAGTGGTCAGCTCTAGAGACATACTTGCAGACAACACTGTATGGACTCAGTGGGTTATATTTGTGTGTTTGCTTATTTATATGTATGTGTAACAACAATGGTTAGAGAAGAGGGAACCATGAACTTGGGGAGGGTGATCAGACCGGAAAAGGTAGGAGGGAGAAGAAGGAAGGAATTATGTTAGTATATGTAAGATTTTGTTTGTTTTTTGTTTTTTCGGGACAGGGTTTCTCTGTGTAGTCCTGGCTGTCCTGGAACTAGCCAGGCTGGCCTCGAGCTCACAGAGATCCTCTGCCTCCTGAGTGCAGGGATTACAGGTGTGCAACCACCGCTCAGCATATTTAATATTTTGAAAATGCAAAAAGAAGGAGGAGGCTGGAGAGATGGCTCCGAGGTTAGGAGAGCTGGATGCTCTTGTAGAGAATCCAGGTTCGGTTCCCAGCACCCACATGGCAGCACACAACCATCTGTTACTCCAGTTCCAGAGGATCTGACACGCTCTCCTGGCCTCCTCCTCAGATACCAGGCACACATGTGGTGCACATATATACATGCAGACCAAATACTCACACACATAAAGATAAATCTTTTTTAAACATGTTTTTTAATGATATAGAAACATAGGAAGACATCTCACCACGGCCTCTGCATATATCCACATGCACACATATCACACACACACATCACACATACGCACATATCACATACATATCACGTACATAACACACACACACACACACACGTACACCAGTGTTAGATTTGGGTCTGGAAAGATAGCTCAGGATTAAGAGCATTTGCTGCTCTTACAGAAGTCTAGAGTTACAATCTCAGTAATCACATCTGACTCTCCTGTCACTCTGGCTTCAAGTGATCTGACACCCTCTTCTGGCCTCGGCAGGTACCTGCACTCCCATGCACATGCCCACACACATATACATAAATCAAAAGAAAGTAAATCTTTTTAAAGTTGAGTTCTGCCAAATATGCAAGCCCTTTTATTAACGTCCCAAGCCTTGAGTACTAACATTGTCTATTTTTTTTCCTATTTTGGGCTTTTTGTTTTGTTTTGGTTTTTTGTTTTGTTTTGTTTTGAGACAGGAGTTCTCTGTGTGACAGCCCTAACTGTCCTGGAACTTGATTTGTAAACCAGGCTGACCTCGAACTCACAGAGACCCATCTGCCTCTGCCTCCCGAGTGCTGAGATCAAAGAATGCACACCATCATGCCTGGCAGTGTGTGTTGTTTTTGAGACAGGGTTTCTCTGTGTAGCCCTGGCTGTCCTGGAACTTGCTCTGTAGACCAGGCTGGCCTTGAACGCACAGAGATCCACTTGCCTCTGCCTCTGAGTGCTGGGATTAATGGTAAGCACTACCACACAAGGCTCCATTTTGTGATTATTTGTGTTGTATTCATTGTTGCTGAGATTGAATACCACTTGTTTTATGCGGTATCATAAATCTCTTCTCTGACTTGCTAATTCATCTGTGATTTTCTCTTTCCCTACTAGAGTATAGCACCTCTTTGTACAAAAAACTGGCCCCTCTCCAGTTAATGCTGACCCCTTCTGCTCAGGAGTGAAGCCCCTTAAGGCCTGGCCTTACTTGAACTCATGATCCTCCTGCTTCAGTTTCTCAAGTGCTAGATTGACAGTTGTGAACCACCACACCCAGCTTAGCATTGTTACTTCTCGGCCTGTAATGGGAACTGAGAGTCCTGGGTTTGAGAACTTGTGATGATTCCTTAGAGTCCAGTTTCTTTGGAAAGAATGCCATTATTTATTTATTTGTATGCACGTGCATGTCAGAGGAGGACCCACAGGAGTTGGTTCTCTCCATAGTGTGGATCCTAGGGATGGGAGTTACGTTGTCATCACACCTGAAGGTGAGCTTGTGGTGATATTTTAATTGTACTGAAATGTGATTTTATTTGTATGTTAATAAATAGTTTGCCTGGAGATCAGAGGTCATAGCGAGCCAGGAATAGAAGTCAGGCAGTGGTAGCCCACACCCTTAATCCAATCACATGGCAGGCAGAGTCTCTGTGTGGTCAAGGATACAGCCAAGCGTGGTGACACAAGCCTTTAATTCCAGTACCAACCATAGAGACCTGGAGGTCTGTATAGACAGGCAGTGACGAGGAAGTGAGGTGGCTGGGCTTAGAGCCAATGAGAAGGCAGAACAAGAAAGCAATAAAGGTGCAGGTTAGACGGGAAGAAGCTCTCTCATGTGGGAAACTACAGCTTGGTGGTAAGCTAAAGGGTAATCAGTGGCTCTTCGCTAATTCTCAGATCTCTTTGGCTATTACCCCTGTATTTGGCTCTGTGTTTCTTATTTACTGAGACTGTTCAGAATTTCGTCTACGTAAGCTCCCTTATCAGCCTAGAGCCCAGCATCTTGAACTGGATGTGGGTTGCAGGAAGTCTGGCAACAGCGAGAGGCCTTGCCCATCTTCCGTGCACCCTTGACTTGGCCTCACTTCTACTGTTTCCGTGTCCAAAGACCACTAAGTCTCCGACCCTTCTCTGTGGACAGAATCCTATTTTAATTCAAAGTTTAGAGAAGTGTGGTCTTGGTAGGCTTGGGCAGGTTCTGTTGGCCCCATGCTGTGGTATCCCACTGTGATCCACTCGCAAGGAGACTGCCAGCTTTGCTCAGGCTCAGGGCAGGAAAGTGCCCCACGGCAGGGTGGGGCTGTGGTACAGCCAGCCCTGCCTCCCAGACTGTCTGACTCCAGAGGCTCCACGGCACTAGAGCTGTGAAAGGGGTCCCACGTGGAGCTTTCGGTGAGCCCAGTGGGAGAATATTACAGATGCCTAGGGCTCTAAACCAAGCATGCCATCTGCAGGAAGAATCATCTACCAACTGAAACGCTGCTACCAGAATGCAACTGGACAGCGGTAGAGATGAAGCTTCTGGGTGACAATGACCAGTGACCAGCTGGAGCTGCCCATCATGGACTAAGCTCGGTCTGATCCTCTGAACCACAAGGGCAGCCAAGCCCAGCCAAAATTGGCCTTCAGACGGGCATGGAACAGTCACTGTCAGCACCAGGAGGTTACAAGAAGGGTAGCCCTGCCGGGCGGTGGTGGTACACGCCTTTAATCCCAGCACTCGGGAGACAGGCAGGCGGATCTCTGTGAGTTCGAGGCCAGCCTGGGCTACAGAGTGAATTCCAGGAAAGGTGCAAGGCTACACAGAGCAACCCTGTCTCGAAAAACTAAAAAAGAAGAAGGAGAAGGAGAAGAATAGTAACCCTGACTCCCAGTGGTGGTGCCTCTGACCTTCCTCCCTCAGTTCACACTCGTGTGTAAGTGAGGGGGTCCTCTGCACAGTTGGTGGAGGAGGAAAAAGGCCAAGCTAAGTACCTAGATCACCATGTAAGTGTGAGCCAGGGCTGCTGACACTTCTCAGAAGGTAGAGGAACACTCTGGTTCCCAGGTAGCTCAACTGGGCCATTTCTTGATTTCCTATTCCCAGTTTCAACAAACCACATCAAGACCCAAGAAGAACTAATACCAAATATCCATACTGCCAGGAACAAGAGTGTGGGTCATCCTTCCTGACAAGCCACTCGGGCCAGCAGAGATGCCAGCTGGGACAAGACGGCCCTGGCACAGGCAACAGAAAGAACTATAATGAACATCAGTGGAGCCCCGATGTCAAACGTATCATCGGGGACTCTGGTTTCTCCCATTAATCCAGGAAACAAAATCAGTTACCACCCTAGAGGTACCATTAAAGTTGGTACACACTCACTATGAGAGTAAGAAAGTCTGGGCTGCTGGAAGGGTGGGCTGTCAGGATACTGTCCATCCATCCTGTCTTCAAGGCATCCACACTCAGTCCTCCAGTACTGGGAATCTGGGCTGTGATGGCTCAAAGCTTCATCCCTCACCGGAAATTGCTTGACCTAAATTACAGCTCTTCCTACGGGATGGAACAGCAGGTTAATAACAGCCTGGTGAGTCTAGGCAGGAGGGAGGCAAAGGTCCAGCGCTCTTACCTTAGACAACTCTGCAGGGCCATCCCAGCTCCAGAGCTCCCTTTGGGGTCAGTTGAAGCCTCCAAGCACATCGCAGGCAGCATCTCCTCTGCCAGATCCTGCCTTCCTGACCCCCCTTCCATGTGTATTTCCTGACAACACTTGTACCTCATGTCCTGCCTGGAGCTCTCCAGCTCAGGGTCTGTTTCCAGGAAACTCAGCTTCCGACATCTCCCAAGCTCAGGTCGCTGTGTTTGAAAACCCAAAGGATGCTGATTCAGTCCCTCGACTCAAGGGACCCCCGCAGTTGCCCACCTACTTGTCAAACAGTGGAGCCTTCCATGCTATTCCTAGCCTGTCCTCTCCCACTGAAGACTGTGGAAGTTACCTACTGCAGGAATAGGCAGCCAGTCCCACACTTCATTGGTCAGAGATATTCATGTACCCGTCCCCCTCCCTCAAGACCACATAACTGGGAAGAACTTTAGACAATCATAGTCAAGCCTTTGTAAGGCAAGGGCAAACCCAGGGACCTCAGCAAGGGAACATAACCAAGCTTGTCCTTCCAAAGTGAAGGGGAAGGGCTGCCATCGCTCATGAGGTCCACGGGGGATTCAGGAGTATGCAAGAGTATGTTTAGCAAATGACAGAAAAATGGAGAAAACAGGTTGATTGATTGACAGACAACCCAATTTTTAATCTGGACATCTTTAATAAATTCTATGATGCAGGATTATCCATCTTATCTCACCCAGATTGCCGTCCTTCACAAGGAGATGGCCGTGATTTTAGAGGCCAGATTAAGTGGTTTTATCAGAAGACTCACGCAAATGCCCAGACTGTGCAGTGCCAGTCAGTCCCCAGGAGCCAGGTCTCACCAAGATTTTTTGTTTGTTTGTTTGCGTGGTTGGTTAGTTTTGTTTTTGTTTTTGTTTTTTTCACACAAGGTTTCTCTGTCTAGCCCTGGCTGTCCTGGAACTCACTCCGTAGACCAGGCTGTCCTTGAACTCACAGAGACTGCCTGCCTCTGCCTCCTGAATGCTGGGATTAAAGGCGTGCGCCCCCACTGCCCAGCAGAGGTTTTTTTTTTTTAATTTATTACATTTTTTTTTTAGTGTGTGTGGGGGTGTGAGTATGTACATGTATGTGGGAGCTCACATGCCATGGCACACATGTGGAGGTCAGAGGACAACATGTGGGAGTCAGTTCTGTCCTTCCAAAGCATGTAGGTCTCCAGGATCAAATTCAGTTTGTCACGTTGGGCAGCAAGCACCTTTGCCTACTAAGCCACCTTTCTGACCAACTGCAAACAGGAAATGTCATTTTGCATAATCCTAAATTTGAAAACCAGCAAAAAACACAAATGCCATTTCCACCTGGATGCAGTCATGCTGTCCCAAGAAGCTGCAGTCACGGTGACAGGTCTGATGTGTTGATAGGATGCTAAGTTCTTATCCTTTTGAAAATATTTCATTTTTCCTGTATATGTATTTCCCCAACATATATGTCTGTGCACTGCTTGTGTGCCTCTGGCCTGCCCAGGCTAGGAGAGGATGTCAAAGCCCCTGGAACTGGAGTTACAGATGGTTGCGAGCCATCAGGAGGGTGCTGGGAACCTAACCTGGATCCACTGAGTCTTCTCCACAGACCTTCTTCTCTAAAAACAAACAAGCAAACAAAACCTCTGTGTGCGCGCATGTGTGTACATTCATGTATACGAGTGTGTGTGCGCACGTGCCTCAGCAAGCAGATGGAGGTCAAAGGACAACGCTGGTAGAGGTCCTTGCTTGCCACCTCACTTGAGACACAGTCCCTTATCGTTTGCACCTGCATGTGCCAGGCTAGCTGGCCCCGGCCCTTCCAGGAATTCTGTCTCCATCTCCCATTTCATCATGAGAGCTCTGGGATCACCAGCACGTGCTGGCACACCCAGCTCTGTACGGGTTCTAAAATCCTCATGTGGCTTTTTGCTTTGTTTTGTTTTTTTGTTTATTTGTTTTTTGAGACAGGTTTTCTCCTGAAACTCACTTTGTAGACCAGGCCTTAAACTCACAGAGATCCTCCTGCTTCTGCCTCCCGAGTGCTGGGATTAAAGGCGTGCACACCACGCCTGGCTCCTTTTTTTTCAAACGGGTTTCCGCGTGTCCCAGGCTGGCTTTGAACTCCTGATCCTCCTACCTCCACCTTCTAATTGCTAGGATTGCAGTTATGTGTTACCATGCCCATGCAGGGACAGGAGTCAGACCCAGGGTTTTCTGCATGCTGGGCAAGCACTCTGTCAACTGAGGTAGCCCCCACCCCAAAATGCTAGGTTAATATTCAGGCTCTCTTGATCCTTACAGCCCCTCAAAGCAGGAGCAATGCGGGACCATCCCACACTGGATGAGCAAATCGAAGAATGTAGAGGTTAGGTCATCTCCCCATGATTACAAAATGTTGGAACCCCAATCCGACCTGTCCAATACAGTCTGTATCCTGGCGTGGGGAGGTGGTACATGCCTGTAACCCCAGCCCTGAGGAGACTGAAGCAGGAAGATCAATGTGACTTTGTGGCCAGCATGGGCTGTAGCCTGCAGTGAATTTCAGAATAGCCCTAGTCACAGTGTCGAACCCTTTCTGAAAAGAAAAAACAAGTCACGCATAGCAGGTCAAGCCTATAATTCTAGCACTTGGGAGGTAAAGATAGGTGTTATTGTGAGTTCAAGGTCAACCTCAGCTACATAGGGACTTCAAGGACAGTCTGAGCTATGTGAGACCTTGTCTCAAAAAATAAATACAGGGGCTGGAGAGATAGATCAGCAGGTAAAAAGTACTTGTCCTTCCAGAGGATGGGAGTTTGCCTACAACTACAGCTCCAGGGAATACAATGCTCTTTTCTGTCTGTGGGCACCCACATGAACACATACACACATAACTAAATCATAAGGAAAATAGTTAAATAATTATTGAAGACTGAGGTCTTACTCAACTATGAAGTCAGACTGTAAGAAGCACTGACTGAAAACTAGGAGCCTCAGTAGGTCCTCAGGAGCACCTAGTGTTTGGCCAATGTGTCTGGAAACAGATTAAGGTCCCAGGCTATCCTCATTCTTATTTCTTTCTTGAAGAGCATGATGGTGGCATGATGGTGCAAGTCTTTAATCCCGGCACTTGGGAGGCAGAGGCAGGAGATCTCTGTGAGTTCAAGGCCAGCCTGGTCTACCGACTGAGAGATCCTGTTTCAAAAAGCACCACTTTTTCAACTATTTTTGTTGTTGAGACAGGTTCTCATGTAGCCTGAGCTATCCTCAAAACTCTCACGTAGCCGAGGGTGAACCTGAACTCCTGATCCTCCTGCTTCTACTCCCTAAGTGTAGTATTACAAATGTGTACCACCATTCCTGGTTTATGCCATGCTGGGGGTGGAACCCAGGGCTTTGAGCATGCCAGGCAGGCACTCTACCAACTGAGCGACACAGCCCCGAAACACATCTTCTGGGTGCATGCCAAGGTCTGTGGGTCACAGCGGTGCAGCTTTAGGGTCCTCAGAGAAAGTAGAACTTGGGATGGGAGAAGGCAGCTGAGAATCACCTGCAGCATATAGTACTCAGATTCCAGCACCCAGCAGCTGTATGACTTTGGCCGTAAGGCCAGCTCTGGGCTGATTCTGTTGTCTAGCAACTGAGAGTAATGGTGGGAATGCCTGCCTCCCAGTGTGGTGTCAATTAAGTTAGATTCAACAATATCTGGAGGAAAGCTTTCCACATAATGTTAGGTACCTGTGAACTGTCCCATAACAGTACCGTAGACACTTATGTCCTCAGACATGCAGGGACGTCCCCTCCCCTCATGAGCTCACAGGTGGAGTTGACTGGCTGAGATGCACTGCCTCGGTAGTGTTGATCGGGATGAGTCATTCAATTCCAATGGTCATTATTTTGAAGGCCTGGAAGGCAGACCTCCTGGATTTTATCTTCCCTAACTCATTCTGTGGCCTACAAATAGAAAGGACAATAATTCAGATATGGCGAGGGCCAAACACCCCCCCCATTCCCCTACCTTCAATAGAAAGCACCCTGCAGCCCAAATGGCGAGCTGTGCTGTTGTGCTAAAGCAGAAGGCTGTTTGAAAATAATAATCAGAAGTTCTCTCAGGAAGCCCGATTATATTTTTACATGGAGAATCAAAACGCTGGCGGGGTGGACTTCAGCCTAGCCTTCACGAACCTTTTATCCTGTAATTAAGCCTGCTCTGCTGCTGGGTTAATTCTTCCCTGAATGACACCACCCTTTGAGCCAGCCCGTATGTCGGGAGAAGGCTTCAGTCTGATGATCTATTACACCAATACATCACTGCGGTGAGCTGCCTCCTTAATGATTTATCCATAACACATCATCAGAGTGAGGCACACTCATAATATATTGCTCAATAAGTCTGTGGTGGCCAAGGGAGGAAGTGACGGGCAGCAGCCCACTCCGTGTCCTGACATGGCTGATGTCAGAGTGTGGGCCCACACTGGGCTCTCTCTCCCTTCCTAAACCAATGTTTATAGAGACAGGAGATTTCTCATGTCAGTGGGCTTTCAAAACTTGAGAAATCATGAACCAGGGCAAGAAGGTCCCTCCTGTCCAGTGGGGTTTATCTAGGCCTGTCATCTCTAAACATTCTAAGTACTTATTACATAGGAGGCCAGGGCCATTGTACACCCTGACTCAAAGGAGTGCCATCCACTCTGTAGTCCATGCCAAGGGTCCCCACCACCACCCGCACTGTGAAAACTACAACCTGGGCCACCTAACAGGAATACCTTTGTTAAAATCATACACTGTGGGGCTGGGAGAGCTGGCTCATGCAGGCATGAGGATCTGAGTTTGATCGTCCACACAACCATGGAACAAGCTGAGCACGGTGGCGCATGCTTCTCATCCATCTCTAGTGAGGTAGAGACAGGAGGATCCATGGGCTCACTGGCCAGCCAACTTATCCCAATCAGTAAACCTCAGGCCAAGTGAGAAACCCGTCTCAAAACACAAAGTGAGCAGCTCCTGAAGAATGATAGCCAAGGTTGACATTCACCCTGTACATGTACACACACACACACACACACACACACACACACACACACATACACCACAGACATACACCTCACAGATACACAGACACACACACTGCAGACACACAAACACACACACATACATACACACAAATAAATACACATATACACACATCATACATACACATACACAATCATTTTTTAAATCATTTATTATTTAGTGTGTGCCGTTTGTGTGCATGTGGAGGTCAGAGAAAAACTTGACGGAGTCGGTCCTCTCTTTCTGCCTTGTGGGTCATGGGGTCAAACTCAGACTGTCGGGCTTGGTGGCAAGCACCTTCACACACTGGGTCACATCACAGAACACCCTCCCTGCAAAATGGTTTTGAGCAGAGACTGTGGCATGAGACTGCCTCACTTGACAGGTGCTGGATAACAATACCGTTCATGGAGCTATTGTAAGCTTGAATAAGACAGTGTGCAGAGAGCTGAGGGTCTATAGAAAGTGCTGGCATGCTCTGATGTAGCACAGTTGGGGAGGACATGAGCCTACCATACCAGAGGATCTGGGTTCAAGTCCCAGCACCACACCAGAAGCAGAAGAAAACATTCCACCAAGGTTAGTGCTCTGGTGACTATCTTAATTCTGAGGGCCCCAAAGTCTTCAGGCTTACCTCTCTAAATGGTATTCTTCGTTCCATGGAGCCTCGTTGGATTTTTATTTATTTCTATGATGCTTTTGTTCAAAAGAATTAGGGCAGGAAGCGGAGAAATGGGTGTTTACAGAAATACATAGTATGATGAAAACGAAGGCATTGGGGACATTGGAGTAAAGGGGATGAAAGATTAAACAAGACTTTAGGAAACGTAGCTTGTAAAGTGAGGAGGAATGGGGGAGGCCCCCAGGCCCTTACGTCCTTGGCAACCATGCAGGAGAACTAATCACCCTGCTCAGAAAGCTAAGGACGGGCTGCCCAGCCCAGCAAGCTCACTAAAGATGTGAGTCCTGGCTCAGTTCTTTCTTGTAAACGCACAAAGAAACAGGCACAGTAATGGGCCTTGCAGCATCCTAGACAGCAACCTCAACACCAAGACGGGCTGTGTGTGTGAGAAGGGTACACACTTTAAAAAAGATCTATTTTGTTTTGCTTTTAAGATTTATTTGGGCCGGGCGGTGGTGGCGCTCGCCTTTAATCCCAGCACTCGGGAGGCAAAGGCAGGCGGATCTCTGTGAGTTCGAGGCCAGCCTGGGCTACCAAGTGAGTTTCAGGAAAAGCGCAAAGCTACACAGAGAAACCCTGTCTCGGAAAAAAACAAAACAAACAAACAAAACCCCAAAAAAGAGTTATTTGTTTATGTATTTTATGTCCATGAATGTTCTGTCTGCATGTACACCTGCACACCAGAAGAGGGCATCAGAGCCCATGAGAATTACATGAGACAATAGTTACAGATGGGTGTGAGCTTCCCTGTAGGTGCCGGGAATTGAACTCAGGATTTCAGGAAGAACAGCCAGTGCTTTTAACCACTGAGCCATCTCTCCAGCCTCTATTTATTTATTCTTTGAGATTGGGTCTCTCTATGTAGCTCTATCTGTCCTGGAACTTGCTGGGTAGACCAGGCTGATCTCAGACTCACAGAGACCCACCTGCTTCAGCCTCCCATGTTCTGGGAATAAAGGGGTGTGCCACCACACCCGGTTTAAGATTTATTTTTATTTCTATTTATGTGTATGTGTCTGTGTGTATGAATGCCATGTCTGTGCCAGTGCCAGGGGAGGTCAGAAGAGGACATCAGATCTCCTAAGATGGAGTTATAGGCAGTTATGAGAAGTCCAGGATGGGTGATGGGAACTGAACTTGAGCCCCCTAGGAGAGCAGCAAGTGCTTTTAAACACTGAGCTATCCATCAGGCCCCTGGGGAAAAAAAAATTCATGGAAAGGATAATTGCCAAGTCCAAGAAAGACAGCACAAGGCACCAAATCAAGAATTTACATAGAAACACTTTGCTTGGATTTTATAACTTTAGTCATTTCAAACTCAGAGCGGCATGCAGCCAGGGCTAATGTTTGTATGTATGTGGTTGTGTTTTATATATTCTTTGCTCTTTTTGTATGCTTGAGGATACTATCCCAGAGCTATGCCCGAATATAGATTTAACTGAATTTAACTGTCAAGGCTAACTCAGAAACTAAGACACCAGATTTACCAAAACCATAAAAGATAAATCTTCCCCCTTGTTCAGAAGCAGCACCAGTTTTCCTTGAACTAAGATGTGACAGAGCATTCTCTCATGGGTCTCTGTGAAAGAAAAGATGGATAGTGACATTTCCTCGGGATACAGAAATAGTCTGTAGAGCCGGAGCATGCCCTGGCATTATGAGATGCTGGCCACAGGCTCAGCATCAACAGAGGATTCAGCAGCAGCATCTCCCACATCCCCAGAGCCAATGGGCCTTCCTGAGGCAGCTGGGAGGCAGGCAGACCCTGATGAGTTGCTGGGGATGAGACAAGCTAACCCTGGGTAAGACTCTCCTCAAACTCCTGTGCTGTGGGATGTTCTGTATGGCAAATGTGTTGCTAATAAAACACTGATTGGCCTGTGGCTAGGCAGGAAGTGTAGGCGGGACTAACAGAGAGAATAAAAAGAACAGGAAGGCAGAGGGAGTCTCTGCCAGCTACCACCAGGACAAGCAGCATGTAAAGATGCCGGTAAGCCACGAGCCATGTGGCAAGGTATAGATTTATGGAAATGGATTAATTTAAGCTATAAGGACAGTTAGCAAGAAGCCTGCCACAGCCATACAGTTTGTAAGCAATATAAGCCTCTGTGTTTACTTGGTTGGGTCTGAGCGGCTGTGGGACTGGCAGGTGAAAGAGATTCGTCCTGACTGTGGGCCAGGCAGGAAAACTCTAGCTACACTCCTGGCCCTGGTGGACAATCCATCAAGTCCCTAGGACTGGCACAGAACACAGAGGCCAGGCCGGCAGATACAGCCCTGCCACTGAAGACATCTACTCCGTGTGCATGAGTGGTATCCAGGCTACCAGGATGGAAAAGCTACTCACCTCACTCAGCAGAGCCCAGGGAGGCTGGTGGTAAAGCCCCAGAGGTCTCCTAAGGAGGCCGTTAATATTCAATAGAGAACACAGAAGCATCTTGTAGTTTAAACCAAGCACCCTGACAAGGTTGGAGCAGCCAGCTTCTTCCTCAGAGTTCTTCAGCAACCTGGATGTTCCCACTCATCAGCCCTGGGTATATGCTACTCTGTTTTAGGCTCTGTACCCTCTCGGTGTGGGGTGGTTCCTTTTCCTTGTATCTTTATTTATGAAGTTGCAGAAACTTCTAAAGATGGCACACATCTTTAATCCCAGCACTTGAGAGGCAGAGGCAGAGGCAAGCAGATCTCTGAGTTCTCTTTCACCTGCCAGTCCCACAGCCGCTCAGACCCAACCAAGTAAACACAGAGGCTTATATTGCTTACAAACTGTATGGCCGTGGCAGGCTTCTTGCTAACTGTCCTTATAGCTTAAATTAATCCATTTCCATAAATCTATTTTGGTGTCTCCAAAGTTTGACTGAAGACAGCATATAGTTCCACTTTGGTACTTCAACATGAACTTGGCGTTGACCTTGTCATCTCCGTGGTTGGGGTGGGGAGTCATTCATTGGTACATTCACTTGACATATGTACTTTCAAGGGTCTGTTCCAAATTCTATGCTGGGGTTGGATGTGGCTCATGGTTAAGTGACATTCTCCAAGCCATGAGCATCGGGACTGGAGCTCAGTTGTGTCTATTAGACAGTAGAGGAAGGAGGTGAGAGCTCCCCTGTCACCTCTCCTGAGTGTACGCCACAGGAGGGGAGGAATGAGGAGCCCTGGCACAGAGGAGAGCCACCGGCACTCATGCAAGCCAGCTTGGGTGGTGGAAGCGGGAGTCAGGAGTTCAAGGTCATCCTCAGCTACATAGTGAGTTCAAGGCCAACCTGGCCTGGTCTATTGCTTCTCTCTCTCTCTCTCTCTCCCTCCCTTTCTTTCCTCTCCCTCTTCTCCCTGCTCCATCAGAAGTAACTAAATAAAAATAAATTTCCTGTTTGTTTGTTGGCTTGTTTTTAATGAAGCCTAACACCACTGGGTACATTCCAGGAGCAGGTACTCTCCTAAGATATGTTTTTGTTTCCTTTTTCCGCTCTTCACTTGAAAATGCATGTTTATTTATTCATGAATACAGTGCTGGAAAGAGATGGTAACAGCCAAGTATGGGAGCCAGGGCTACAGAGTGAGACCCCTTTTTTTTTTTTTTTTTTTTTTTTTTTTGTGGGAGGGGGTTTCTCTGTGTAGCCCTGGCTGTCCTGAAACTCACTCTGAAGACCAGGCTGGCTTCGAACTCAGAGATCCGCTTGCCTCTGCCTCTGCCTCTCAAGTGCTGGGATTAAAGATGTGTGCCATCATGCCCGGCTGAGACCCTTGTCTTAAAAAAAACAAACAACAAACAAAAGAGGTGGTAACTTTGGGGGTCCAGGGTTGAGAGAGCCAAGTGCTTAAACACAGGACGGGTGGAGCGGCACAGTTCCATGCTGTGTCTTGTCCGCGTTAACATAACGCACACTCCTCCCCACCCGTCTGGACACAGGGCAAAGACTACAGCCAAGAACTCAGCTTCTGCTGCCGACAGATCCACAACCCAATGAGGTGGATGCTGTGAGTGCTGTCTTACAGATCAGGAAATCGACTCCCCTCACTGCACAAGACAGCCATAGGTTAGACTTCTGGTTCCTCTGGGGGGGGGGGTCCGGTTGCCCCTCACGGCCTCCGTACCTATACCGTCCCTCCCTCCCTCTTCCTCTCCATGAAATTTGCAGATGTGACATTGAGAAGAGACGGTTAGGAAACACTGCTCTGGGCAGTCTCCAGGGGCCCAGCACAGTTAGCTCCTTCCTCTCTGGCTCTTATTATAGTGCAAAGAGCTGCACACCCCGTCCCCTGTACACATACAGCCGCAGGCCTCTGTCATTTGTCCTGTGGCCTGTCCCCTCCCATCTCCACTCCATCCCAATAGCACCCTAGGACCTCAGCTTCCTCAACCTCAGCCAGAACATTATTTCACAAGGACACTTACCAACCTTGAAAGACAAGGTACCCGGAGGCAAGGAAATAAAGCCATCTTTCTAGTTGAACAGCATGAGAGCGCAGCGCCATCTAGTGGTGCTGCCGCCAACTGCTCCAGGGCGGTGACATTTTCAGACAATCAATACCTCATTATTAACCATAATCACAACCTGATGTTTACTTTTGGAGACGTGTGCTGGCAAGGGACGCACATGCACTTTTCTGCATGATTCCGAGGCCTGCGATCCTAAATGCCACAGTGGCTGTTAAACAGTGTCCTGCCAGTAAGCAAACAGGAGGGAGCCGGGATTGACGGTCTATCTTTTTCATCTAAGCTGCTCACCAAAAACAAAGCACCCGTTGAAGCCAGTGACCTTTCACTAACTGCTGGAAGGCAAATGCTTGATAAATAATAGATGGACCCCTACTCGTTGTGGCTTGGAACCATCCTTTAATTAAAAGAACCGAGCAGTGAGAAGGTCAGGTGACTGATGTTTAAGTTAAGTCCCAGAAAAGCGTCAATCAAGGGGAAAATTAAAGCTTGAAATGCAATGTGATTGTCAGCTTAGCAACTCAACAACAACAAAATCTCCCTCTGCAGTCCCCTGGCGGAAGGAAGCAATGGCAGTTGATGGTGACGTGTTTAGGGGACAGGGCACTTTACTCTCGGCCTCCTTTGTCCTCCCTAGCAACCTTCTCACTGAGCCTCAGCAATGACCACTCGGCTGGTCCACCATCTCCACAGAAACTGGTTTGGTGCTAGGCTCATCCAACCAGGGGTCAACATGCCACACCGAGCACGACCTTAGGAGTGACATGGAAACCATTTCTCGTCTTTTCCACAGAAGGGCAACTGCCCTCCCTCTGCCAGCCAAGGTGACCTCCACCAAACGGCGCATGAAAACGCCCCAGCAGTCCACAGCTCACCCAACAGTGATGCTGGGGCCTGACCCACCTCTGGAATAGACAGACCTCAAGAGCACAGAGCAGGCAAACAGTGAGAGCACCCACTTCCCCACCCTGCCCCGCCCTCACTGACGACCTCTAGCTGAGGCAGTGCAGTTGGCCTCCACTCTCAGGGCCATATTGTCAGATGCCCTCACGCCAAGACAGACTCGGGAAGACTGCCAACCCAATCCAGTTTCCAGACAGGCTTGGTCACAGCCAGATCTGAAGAGAATGGACGAGGCCCAGGGCCTCCAGGTGGGCCACATCTGGATCCTCCGGAGCTTGGCGGGTACCTGTAGTAGCTCAGGGAAAACTTTATCAACCTACTTTCATGGCTGTGTCTTTAAAAAAGACCAGGCTGGCTCAAACTTGCAGCAATCCTCCTGCCTCAGACTTGCACTACCATACCTGGCTTCGATTTCTTGCATGTTCCGTGTGCTCAGGTGCAGGCACGGGTGTGCAGCTGTGTGAAGAGGTGAGGACATTCACTGACGTGGCTACCTCCTCGGCCCCTGGCTTCACTTTTATCGCCTTTCTCCTTGCTGTCCTTAACTGCGAACACGTCCCTGGCCAGACCCCACACCGTTGTGCCCTGCTGCTGCCACCGCCGTGGTCATCACCACTGGCGCCAGCACCGCCACCGCCACGGCCACCACCGGTAGATCATTCATTCTCCTAGCCCCGAACCTTATTCCTTTACTAGAGACTTGGTCCATTTCCTAAGTACCTGGGCCCTCTATCCCCACCCCTGGGCACTGAGCTGTAACCTCCACCCGAGCAGAATTAAAGCCCTATTCCCTGAGTGCCCATCCCCACTGCCCCCCCCCCCCACAGCACTGCCAGTCTCCTGGTCACTCACGTCTGTAACTGGGACTATCTAGCTCCTCTCCCCTCCCTCCTTCTCTCTCTCCCAAGTCCTGAGCAAGCCTTCTGTTGACCTGATGCTGCTTTCACGACGTACTTTCCGGGCTCGCTTTCCTACCCAACTGAACTCCTCCCTGTGGCTGCCAAGGCCATCACAGTCTGATTCCACCCTGTCTGTTCAAACCTGTTTCCCATCATTCCTCAAAATACCCATCCAAACCCACGACAAAACCAGCAAGCTGTGCATTCACCACTGCATCTCACAACACAACCCCAGTCCCGGCGAGGCTCGCCCTTATTCTGTCGGCTGGTGACTGTGACGGGCACGGGGTGACACCAGAGCACACGGACATCCAGGAGGACCCAGCTCTTCAGACTCGTCTTCCGCAAACTTCACTGAAGCCTGGACACCTGCCTCCGGCTTCAGCTCCTCGGCTGCCCGAGCTCTTGGGAGGGCCTGCTCCTGAAATGCTGTTCAATGCTCCAGTGGCCACAAAGTGAAAATGTCTGTCCTTGTTTGTTCTTAGTAGGGAAGAAACGCCTGTCGCTGAATGCAGGCCCCGGGAAGTTGGGTGGAGTGCAGGCAGCAGACTAGGCATACAAACCCAGTGAAGGCCCGAGTGCGGTCCCTATGGGGCTCAGCAGGAGCGTCTCAATCTGAACCATACAATTTCCAGACTGAGCCACCATCTGAACTAGAACCTGATCTCTAAAGGCCGAGGGGGTCCAGCACAGAACCTTCCAGATTCCCTCAGGCAGTATTCCAAGACTAACCCACAGAGGATCACCTCCCCCGCCACACACACACACACACACACCCCTCTACCATGCTTCGTTTTGTGTGAGCATGGGCGTACATGTGGAGGCCAGGTCAACCTCGGGTGTCATTCCTCAGGTACCACCACCCTGTCTTTGAGTCACATCTGTATTTGGCCAGAGTTCAGCAAGGCGGCTAGCTGGCTGCCTAGCTGGATCTGGGACCCACTGACCTGTCTCCTGGCATTAGGATTGCATGTGTGGGCTGGCTTCTACTTTTCACTTGGATGTTGGGGATCAAACTCAAGTCCTCTGAGCCTCTCCCCGAGCCCTCTACCACAGGTTTCTACAGTAATTCAAAAGGACTCCTGTCCCCCTCATTGCTTCTCAAGCCACCGTCTTCTCAACCTGATTCTAGACTTTTCTATGGCAAGAAGGGGTCCCTTCCTCTCCAAACACCAGAGCAGCCTGAGGGAGGCTTCTGCACAAAGCGGGACTTCGGTCCTTAACCTCACAAGTCCTTGTGGCAGCTCTCCACCCCACTTCACAGGGCTATCCTGAGTCCCCTCCCTTCCACAGGCTGACTCAGTATCAGGACAATGTGGAGAAAGGCATTCTCACATCCTGATGGTGAAGCAGAATTTAAAAACTAAAAACCCAGAAATTTAAGGACTGGAGGGCGCTGAGCCAGCTCCTGGCCGCCCTCCTGAGAACGTCTGCGGCACCGCTGTCCGGTGCCCTCCCCACAGTCCATCCCTCCTGAGAACGTCTGCGGCACCGCTGTCCAGTGCCCTCCCCACAGTCCACCCCTCCTGAGAACGTCTGCGGCACCGCTGTCCGGTGCCCTCCCCACAGTCCATCCCTCCTGAGAACGTCTGCGGCACCACTGTCCGGTGCCCTCCCCACAGTCCATCCCTCCTGAGAACATCTGCGGCACCGCTGTCTGGTGCCCTCCCCACAGTCCACCCCTCCTGAGAACGTCTGCGACACCACTGTCCAGTGCCCTCCCCACAGTCTACCAGGGTATTTGGGACCCAATCAGTGTCTGAAGTCTTCGAATGGATGGGATTCGATTTGCTTCTCCCTCTGAAAGTGAGATTCCCCATCATGAGGAATCATAACACAGCATCACCACCGGAAGCAGCACAGAGGCCCTTCAGCCGGAGGCTGCATCACCTTCACCGAGCTCTCCCATACAATGAGGTGGACAGGCCGAGACCTGGACTCTGTCCTTCAGTCCAGACAGAGAAGGTCTGCACTCAGAGAACTGCGTGGAAAAGCCACAGAGGCTTTAAGGTAAGGACCGTCTGAAGCTGATTTTGACTTCAGGATGAAACTACCCACAAATACAGAGCTGCATCACAATGGGCATCTCGTTTACTAGTAAAACATGATCTGATGAAGCAGCCAGGAGGAGGGTGTTCATGGAGAAGACCATCTGAATCAGTTGCCCCAATCCCTGCCATCTTGGAAATCTGGTTACTAATAAAAACACCAGTCTTGCCGGACAGTGGTGGCGCACGCCTTTAATCCCAGCACTTGGGAGGCAGAGCCAGGAGGATCTCTGTGAGTTCGAGGCCAGCCTGGGCTACCAAGTGAGTTCCAGGAAAGGCGCAAAGCTACACAGAGAAACCCTGTCTCGAAAAACCAAAAAAAAAAAGACACCAGTCTTTAGCTAAGTGTGATCATTTATTCATTCAACAAACATTTCTAAGCCGCCTATGAGCTGCAAGCCCATGCTAATCATCTCCAACACACTTAACCCATGACATTCAAGTTATTGATTTGGTCTTCTTCCACATCAGACAGGTCCTCAGTCTTACTGCAGCTGGCTGGGCCTCTGCTGGGCCTTTCAAGCTGCAGTCAATGGCATTACAGCAAAAGGAACAAACGCCACCTGCAGAAACACTCGGCCGAGGGGCCACACTAGTGGTCAAGTAGAAGTCTGTGGGATCCAGACGAACAAGGGCGAGGTTCAATGCGGCGGCGGCCGCAGCCAGCACAAGGCACCTTTAGAAGTTTCCAGGTGTTATCGACTTTGAAGGCATTAGAAAACCCTTTATATAACCATGTCATAAAGTAAAAGTTCACAAAACTGGTGCTTTCAATCCACGGTACTGAGATTTCTGACAACCCAGAAACGGGAACAGAGGGAAGGCAGACATGCCTGAGAGATGGAGACCAACAGAGTCCACAGCTCAGTTAAGCCATGTCCCAGATGGTGGGCACGCTCAGTGCACAGAAGGACCTCAGGGAGAGGAGGCGTCTGTCTTTGGCTCCTGGGCATCTTCCGGAGGTTGGTTTCCTTCCGGCGAAGCTTGGGGTCTGACACTGACCTGTTAGGGTTTGAGGGAATGTGACT
Source organism: Peromyscus aztecus (assembly GCA_902168405.1). Classification (NCBI taxonomy): domain Eukaryota; kingdom Metazoa; phylum Chordata; class Mammalia; order Rodentia; family Cricetidae; genus Peromyscus; species Peromyscus aztecus. The sequence goes on along the minus strand of CABHPQ010163062.1, from coordinate 3,241 downwards.
ACTGTCATGTTGCTTACAAGCCCAGGAACAAGCATGTGTCTCAGACACCGCCAGCGCACCCAGCTGGCTGCAGCCGTGCGACCAGGCACACTCTGGCATTAGGGAAATGCTCAGCAATGACATCTCAAGTCAATTGTCTTCTGACAAACAGCAAGTGCACAAAAATGTCTCCTGAACCACATTCTCAAGGGCTTAACAGCAACACGCTGTAAGCAGTAGTCACAGAATTCCAGGATATTAAATGCAGCAGTATTTGACCTGGGGTTAAAGGCATGAGCCAAGGTTTCAGGAAGCAAACCACCCCCTTTCACTGCCAGAGAGACAACGCCAACTGAAATTGTGTGTGTGTGTGTGTGTGTGTGTGTGTGTGTGTGTGTGTGTGTGTGTATGTGTGTGTGTGTATGTGCAGCTGAGCACACACACTCCTGCTGAGCTCCACCCCCCGGCCCACAACAACAGCTTTGACAACGAGGTACTCACATTCCTTGCCTCTCTTACTCGTCTTAAAATGACCCCTTCTGCCAGCAGAGCCTTCCCGGTCTCCACAAACAACTTTTCTTCATCTGTCTCTCCAAGATCCTGCAGCTCCATGTACTTCTCCACAAACCTGCAATTCCAAGCAGCCCACCCCAGGCCTGTGTTGGGGCTACTGTGAAACCTACACAGTAGCAAGCAAGCCCCAGATAGAGCTGCCTAGAGGAGCACCCCTCCTGAGGGAGACCTCCACACCACTCCTCAAAATGACAGCTGAGCTGGGCGGTGGTGGAGCAGGTGATCTCTGTGACTTCAAGGCCAGCCTGGCCTACAGAGCCAGTTCCAGAACAGCCAGGGCTACACAGAGAAACCCTGTCTCAAACCCCCCACCCCGAAAAAAAAAAAAAAACAGCTGAATCCTCGGGGGAGCTTGATTTACTCAGGCCTGGGGAATACTTACCGCTGGCAGGTAGACTTGAAGTTTGGGTTGAACAGATCAAAAGCTTTGTGACCAGATCCATAGACAGAAAAGAATTTCCTAGAAAATACAAAAACAATATGAATCTCCACGATAGGCTATGGAATGGGGCAGAGGACTGTGGAACAATGCTAGACCTGAGAAGTTCAGAGCCTAACCCAAAGAACGATGCATACATCAAGGGGACAGAGGAGCTCAGTGAGAACACTCCCTCTCCATGCTGCCCCAACTTCCCTGTTCCCCTCTCAGAGAGCAATAGTTTCACGGGGCACCACATTCCGAAATGCCCCACCACAAATAACACTACAGACACATCACTCCGTGTGTGAGTGTGTGGTGTGTGTGTGAGTGTGTGGTGTGTGTGGTGTGTGTGTGTGCGACATGCACAGAGTGTTGGGGACATGTGGAGGACAGAGTAGGACATCGTGTCTTCCTCCACCACTCTCCACTTCTGTGCTTTGAATCCAGGTCTCTCATGGCCTGGAAGCTCACCATTTTGGCTAGGCTGGTCGGCCGGTACATTGTCAAGATCTGCTTTCCCTCTGCCCCCCAAGGCTGAGGTCTACAGGCCCACGTACCCAGGCCCAGCTTCTCACATGGGTGCTGGAGATTCACACTCGGGTTTCATAGTTTCACAGGAAGTGCTCTCACACAGTGAGTTGTCTTCAAGTCTCTCAGCCACATCCTTTAACCAAAAGAAGGGTACCCATCTTCTTTTTTTTTTAAACTGGGGAAGAATCTATGTATCAAAAATTAGTCCTTGTTGGGCCTTTGCAGTGGCTCAGCAGGTAAAGGCACTTGCCGCCAAACCTAACGACCTGACTTTGATCCCTAGAACCTACATGGTAGGAGAGGACTCCTGTGAAGTTGTCCTCTGACTTCTACATGGATGCTGTAGCATGTACTCAAACATGTGCATACATGTACATCTCCACTTTAATGAAACACAATGAAAATTTTAACAACCCTTCTTAAATGTACCAGTGACATTTAGTGCAATCAATCATACAACTCTCATCTAGATAGTTCCAGAACATTTTAAAATCACATCTATTTGTTCACTTAAGTGTGTGTGGGTGGCGCATGTCACAACACATGAGTGGAGGTCAGAGGACAACTTGAGGGAGCAGATTTTCTCCTTCCACCATGTGGATCCTGGGGCTTGAACTCGGGTCGTCAGGCTTGGCAGCAAGCGCCTTTACCCACTGAGCTATCTCGCTGGCCCTCCTAAACATTTCGATCACCCCCCACAGAGGCCAGTACCACTAAGCACGCACACTCCTCACCCCATATCTTGTGTTTTCCGAGTTTGTCTCAAATCAGTGCAGAGACTGTTCTAGTCCTTTGCCATAAGACTGCTGCAAGATCACCTGGCTGCCTGGTGTGCTGGACAGGTGAGTCCACGAATAAATCCACAGAAATAGCAGAGCGAGATCAAGCTATGTGCTTATGTATCTGTTAAAACAAAAACCAAACCAGCCTCCCAAACTGCTCACGTGCTCTCAAAGCAGCAGTGCCAAACTTACACTCGGGTGAGTTCCACAATACACAAGGGCCTGTCTTCCTGTTTCACGACCCCTGCCAAACTGATAGGCTGGAAACTGTAATTATAGCTTCAGCACCATCAACTCCCCCCCACACACACACAAAACAAGAGAAAAAGAATGGCATTGGACATTTTCTCAAGTCTGAAAGCAAACTGGATTCCTTTCCTGTAAACTATCCATCTTCTCTGCCCATTTTCCTGTGTAGTGGTTGCTGTCAACTTCAAATCCCTTTGTGGAAACCCCAAGGTGTGACAGGAGAGATGGGAGCTTTGGGAGTTCATCAGGTCACACACACACACAGCCCTTAAACAAACAGCACTGGTGTCCTTCGGAGGAGACAGAAGGCATGCTTCCTTTCTGTTCTCTCCCAAGGAAGGCACAGCGAGAAGACAGCACTCTTACAGGTGGGAGATATCTCCAAGTTCAAAGCCAGCTTGATCTACACAGCAAGTCCACCCAGGAATCACAGTGAGTCTTGAAACCAAACCAAACCACCAAAATGTCTGTGGTGTCTCA
>CABHPQ010163061.1:0-19664 GCA_902168405.1 Peromyscus aztecus | reverse complement strand
AAAGAAAGAAAGAAAGAAAGAAAAAGAAAGAAAGAAAGAAAGAAAGAAAGAAAGAAAGAAAGAAAGAAAGAAAGAAAGAAAGAAAGAAAGAAAGAAAGAAAGAAAAGAAAGAAAAGAAAGAAAAGAAAAAGAGTGAGTTCCAGGACAGCCAAGGCTACACAGAGAAACCTGTCTGGGAAAAAAAATAAAAAACAAAACAAAAAAATGAATTGCTTTAGAAATTGTGCTTTAAGAACCAATAAGAATGCCAGGTGTGGTAGCATACAACTTTAGTCCCAGCATGGGAGGCAGAAGCAGGAGGATCTCTGTGAGTTCTAGGCCAGCCAGGGCTACAAAGTAGAGACTCTGTCTCAAAAAAAAAAAAAAAAACCAAACAAACCAAAAACAAAAAGCGAATCATTAGGAGCTGGACAGAATGTCGTGGGCCTGTATTCCCAGCTTCCAAGCTCAGGTTAGAGAATTTTTTGAGTCCAGGAGTTCAGGGTCAGCCTAAATGACATAGTAAGCTCTTGTCTCAAAACAACAAAATGAGAGTTGGAGAGATGGGTCAGTGTAGGCTGAGGTTTCCTCTCCCAGCAGCCATTTCCCAAATAAACACGCTGAGGCATATGTTAATTACAAATGATCGGCCAATAGCTCAGGCCTGTTACTAACTAGCTCTTACTACTTAAATTAACCGATTTCTATTAATCTATACATTGCCACGTTGCTCAGGCTTTACCTGTCCTCCAGCATGTCTTGCTCCCTCTGCATCTCCTGGCAACTCCTGAGATTCTGCCCTTCTTCCCAGCATCCTCCTAGTCTGGCTCTCCCACCCAGTCTCTTCCTGCCCAGCTGTAGGCCAGCCAGTTCTCTTAAACCAATGAGAGTAACACCTATTTACAGTGTACAGAGATTGTTCCACAGTAGGTCAGTAAAATGCTTGTCTTGCAAACATAAGGACCTGACTTCAGTCCCCAAAACCAGGTGTGGGGGCGGAGGGAAATCTAAGTGTGGTGGTGGGTGCTTGTAATCTTGTCACTGAGGAGATGGATTCAGGCAGATCCTTGAGCATTACTTACCAGCCAGTCTAGCCTAACCAGTGATTCCCAGTTCTTAAAAGCCAAGGCAAATGGCAGCCTATGAATGACACCTGAAGTTGACCTCGGGCTTTGAAGCCATGTGCACACATGTGCTCTCACGTATATGTGATCCTAAACACACATTGTCATGCACATGTGTAAACACACACAACCTCACAAAAACTGTTAAGCAGGTGCTGTGGGTGTGGCATGGTGGTAAAGCCCTTGCCTAGCTTGTATGAGGGCTTAGATTTAATCCTCAACACTTCAGAGTCACAGTGAGCCTGAGAGGGCAGAGCAACATGAAGTGTTCTGGGTTCGTTTTGTTCTGGAGTGTGCAGGTGTGGGTTTTATTGAGCAGCCGTCACCAGGCGAGCTGGTTCTTGAGCTTCGAGGGTCCTCCTGTGTGCTCGTCTCCAGCCAAACACTGGAATCACAGACTACCCCGTCCACCCCTGCGAGGGTTCTGTGGATCCAGACTCATTCCTTACACCTGCGTGTTGTTGTAAGAATATTCCAGTCAGAGGGAGGAGGCAGTACTGGCCCCTCCCTCCAAGGTCCCAGTGACAAACCACAGTTCTTCCCGGGGACCAGTGAGCTCTCAGGGCTTACTTACCAGCATGGTGAGGGGTTACTGAGGAAGCACCGCACTGGAAAGTCATCATCCCGCATGAAAGATGGCTTCCTTCCGCCATCTTCTTTCTCGTCTGTCCCGGCCTTTATAGCCCCTCCCTGAGACCTCGAGGCTATGTGCGGTTATGGCAGATTTACATACAGCTGGTTGGGAGGGGTGGCTGGACACTCAGTGAGGGTCCTCTGATCCTCCTGTCCCCTCTTGCTGTGAGGGAGTGGTGACAGGCCCAGCGGTGCTGATCTCTCACAAGCAGGACAGTGCCATACGACACATGGTACATGCCTTGCCCACTGAGCCACCCATCCTTCCTGTACTGCTCTAGAATCAGTCCTTTAATAACTATACATTGGACACTGGGCTCCCGTCCTCTAGCCCTTCCTTCTGCTGAGCTCTGGTTAGTGGCTCCAGTGCAGGCCATCAGAGCTACCCCTGTCCTCAGAGTCTCCCATCTCGTTCTCATTCATTCTTATCCTCCCCCCCCATTCTCTGTTCCTCCCTCCCCTTCTCTCTCTCTCTCCGCCCTTCCCTGCTGTACTGCTTCTCACCCACCCCACCCCACCTCACCCCCGTTTACTGTCTGCACCACACCAGCTCCATCCTAACCTCTCTCGCAGGTTGTGCCTTACATAAGCGGTCTCTGTGAACAGTGTTCCTTTGCCATCGGAGAGCTGTGTATTGATTACCTGTCCCACCTGGAGCAATCCGTTAAAGTGGCCCTGGAGACCTGGGTGGTACCTGTGGCACGCACCACTGGGGTGTGCCCGTGGAACTTGAACTCTTACACTTCCTAAAGCCTGTCCAGCCCAGGGTATGTCTGAGTGGTGGGATGTTTTGTGTTTTCAGCAAAAACTGGATGCAGAGTTTCAGAAGAGACTAGAAAAGAATAAACTTGCTGCCGAGGAGCAGACTGCAAAGCGCCGGAAAAAGCGGTAAGGGCTGTTTATGATCATGTGGCCTGCAGGCTGGAGGTGGGAAAGTGGATGGTGGATAATGAGCCCAGTCCCTATAGCAGCGGGTGTTGGGATGGAGGTATGGAGTCCTAGTAACTAGGTAGGCCAAGGCAGAGATTGTTTGCGCCAGGAGTTCAAGACCGGCCTGAACCAAATGGCAAGACCCCATCACAGAACAAACAAACAAAAAAAAGCAAAAGGGTTGGTGACATGGCTCGGCCGGTAAAGATGCTGTCAAGCCTGAGGTTCAATCCCTAGAACCACCTTCATGGTGGTTCTTAAAAGTTGTCCCCAAGCTGGGCATGGTGGCGCACGCCTTTAACCCCTGCACTTCAGCAGCAGAGGCAGGTGGATCTCTGTGAGTTTGAGACCAGACTGGTCTTCAGAGTGGGTTCCAGGACAGCCAGGGCTACACAGAGAAACCTCATCTGGGGGTGGGGGGGGCACTAAAACATAAAAAAGTTGTCTTCTGACCTCCACACGTGCCAGTCACACACACACACACACACACACACACACACACACACACACACATCATGTACAACACCCCACACACAAATGTGTGAATAGACGGCTCAGTAGCTTACAGCTCCTGCTGCTCTTCCAGAAGTCTGGGTTCATCTCCCACATCTGTGATGTTGAGCAACTTACAACCACCTATAACTCTAACCCCATCTGATGCCCTCTTCTGGCCTCCATGGGCACTTCACTTATGTGCACATACTTTACACTCAGACACACATAATAAAATGAATCTTTAAAAAATAAACCCTCGGCCGGGCGGTGGTGGCCTTTAATCCCAGCACTCGTGAGGCAGAGCCGGGTGGATCTCTGTGAGTTCGAGGCCAGCCTGGTCTACAGAGCAAGATCCAGGACAGGCAACAAAACTACACAGGGAAACCCTGTCTCAAAAGACCAAATAAATAAATAAACCATTGCTGGGCAGTAGTGACGCACAACCTTTAAAGATTTATTTATTTATTATGTATACAGCATGTATGACTGCAGGCCAGAAGAGGGTACCAGATCTCATTACACATGGTTGTGAGCCACCATATGGTTGCTGGGAATTGAACTCAGGACCTCTGGAAGAACAGTCAGTGCTCTTAACCTCGGAACCATATCTCCAGCCCATGACACACACCTTTAATCCCAGTACTTGGGAGGCAGAGGCAGGTGATCTCTTGAGTTCTAGTCCAGTCTGGTCTGTAGAGTGAGTTCCAGGGACAGCCAGGGCTGCACAGAGAAACTCTGGTTCAAAAAAAAAGAAGAAGAAGAAGAAGAAGAAACAGCCCCTCTAAACAGATAACAGAAAGTTCACTTGTGTAGCCTGCAGGGGCTCTAGGTAGGCAAGCCCTAAGATGAGCAGCACTGAGAGGAATGATTTCTTGCAATACCCTGGAAGCCACACACACGTCCCTCGTGGTCCTTCAGCCTGTTACATCTCCCAAAGGTCCGAGTCGGAGCTTTGGTGACTGTGGGGGTTTCCGTGTCTCCCATCATTTCTGCATTGTTTTTGTTTGCCTTTTGAGATAGTCTTGCTGTATAGCTTAGGCTGGCCTTAAACACTGATCCCCTGCCTCAGTTTCCTTTCTACGTTGGAACATTGAATTTTTGAGATTCTTGCAAGCAAACTTCCCATGTGACTTTTTTTAGGGGGTAGACACCTTTTTTTTTTTTTTTTTTTTTTTTTTTAAGACAAGGTTTCACTATGTATACCAGACTGGCCTTGAACTCTTGATTCTTCTGCTTTGCCCCACCAGATTCTGGGAATACAGATTAAGCCACCACACTCGGCCTACTCCTGAGTTTGATCTCTACTTACTTCAGTGAAAACAGTGGACAGTGACAGGCTAGCAGAATCCCTTTTCTAAGGGTCGTCTTATTTTAAGTGCGTGTGTGTCTGTGGGTTTGTGTGTGTGAATATGAGTGCTCATGGGGCCAGAAGAGAAGCTGGAGTTGCACACACAGTTCTGAGTTGCCTGACGTGGATGCTGGAAGCTAAACTCGAGTCCTCTGCCTTGAGCTGTCTCTGCGGCCCGTCACTGTAACATTTGCTTTGTTATAAAGATGGCGTAAGTAGATGTTTTTCCAGAACACCCACTGAGGTAACCTCTGTGTTGTCTCCCATGTGTAGCCAGAAGTTGAAAGAGAAGAAGTTAATGGCGAAGAAGATGAAACTTGAACAGAAGAGACAGAAGGAAGGTGAGCTGTGTCCACATCGCTTGGTGCCAGTCACCGTCTCCAGGTGGCAGTGGCAGCTGATCCGTAGTACTGAAGACTCATGTCAGAAAGCCCCAGGACTAAGCCAGGCATGGTGGCGCACGCCTTTAATCCCAGCACTCTGGAGGCAGAGATGGGCGGATCTCTGAGTTCAAGGCCAGCCTGGCCTACAGAGTGGATTCCAAGATAGTCATGGCTCTGTAGAAAGACCCTGTCTCAAAAAACCAAAAACAAGGCAATCAGTGGTGGTGTACGCCTTTAATCCCAGCACTTGGGAGACAGAGCCAGGTGGATCTCTGTGAGTTCGAGGCCAGCCTGGGCTACCAAGTGAGTTCTAGGAAAGGTGCAAAGTTACACAGAGAAACCCTGTCTCGAAAAACCAAAAAAAAAAGAAAAGAAAGCGAGCCGAACTGGCTTAAGCAGAAAGGAGAGCTCACAGTAGGCTGTTGGTAGCTTTTGGGTTCCTGGTCACCAGTGTCACCCCTCTGTCCCCATCCTCACACTGCCTGTGCTCCTCAGGTGCCATCAGCTGCCCATCAGCTGCCCTCCTGTTGTTCTCCACCTCGCTCATCTTTTTCCCCAGGAGGAAGGACTGAGGGCTGTCTCAGCATGTGGAAGTCTTTTGTTTTGTAGTTATGTGCACATCCATATACACATACTTGGGTGTTTGTACATGTGTGCCTGTACCCATGAAAGCCAGAGGCCAGTGTCAGCTTCCTCTTCCATTGCTCTGCCCCGATTGAACTCCACTAAAGTTGGAGTTCGCTGATTTCGCTAGGTGGGCCGGCTGACAAGCCCAGGCCTTGAAGCCTCTTCCTCTGTCTCCCTAGAGCTGGGACTTCAAGCTCACAGTGCCATGCCTACTTTTCCATTGGTGCTAGGGTCCACACTCAGCTCCTCATGCTAGCAAGGCAAGTCCTTGTACTGGGTGACCCACCTCCTAACCCTCTTGTTTGTTAGTTCTTGAGACGGGGTCTTGGCTCAGTCCCACTGTGTGGCCAAGGCTGAGTGAACTGTCACTCCTTCTCCACGTCCTAAGTGCAGGATTTTGCCAGTGAGTTCAGGGATCAAACTGAGGTCGTCTGGCTTGACAGCAAGAGCCTTCAGGGACTGGGCCATCTATTGTGGGTTTGTTTGTTTGTTTGTTTGTTTTAGTATTTGTTGTTTTGCTTGAGGCAGAGTCTCATGTAGCCCAGGCTGGCCTTGCACTCTGACCCTCCTTACCTCTACCTCCCAAGTTCTATGATTACAGACCTGCACCATTAAGTCCAGCTTGTGTTTTTAATTCCCTTCGTTTCATAGACTTGAAGCTCTCTTCTAGGGATTCCTGTACAGGTGCTTTCACGGTCCACTTAGTGTCTCACCATCTTAAACAGGACGTGGGAACGTCCTCACTCCTGCATGGTTTTTGTTATATCGGGTGGGGGAAGGAAATCTTTTTCTGTTCATCTGGATAGTTCCTAACCGTCCATCCACAGCTGTCTTCCCCCATGCTGTCTCCATTTTGTGGCCGGTCTTACCTTGTGGATTTTGTTCCCGTGCCGTGGTTCATAGGGAGTTCTGAAAGCCCTCGTTAGAGTCTCATCCAGGCTCTCCATTTCCTTGCTGCAGTTTGACCGTCCTGTTCGTTGTTTTAATTTGTTTCTGTTTTGTTATTTTTGAGACAGGGTTTCTCTGCGTAGCCCTGGCTTTCCTGGAACTCATATAGACCAGGCTAGACTTGAGCTCACAGAGATTCGCCTGAGTGCTAGGATTAAAGGAGTGTGCCAGCGCCACCATGCCTGACTGCCTTCCCATTCATTTCAAGACTGGGCCACTCTTCTATTCTGGAAAAAGTTTAAACCAGATGCTGTCTTAGTTTGCTTTCTGTAGTTATGATAAAACACCATGACCAAAAACAACTTGGGTTTATTTCAGCTTACAGTTGTACTCAGCATGAAGGGAGGTCAGAGTCGGAACTCAAGCGGGGAGCTGATGCAGAGGCCATGGAGGGGTGCTCCTTATTGGCTTGTTCTCTGTGGCTTGTTCAGCCTGCTTTCTTACAGAACCCAGGACTGCCTGCCCTACACTGCTCACAGTGGGCTACGCCCTTGCACATCAATCGTTCATCAAGAAAATGCCCCCACAGACTTACCTATGGGCCAATCTATGGAGGCATTTTCTCATTTGAAGTTCCCTCTTCCCAGATGACTGACTTGTGTCAAGATGAAAAAAACACCAGTCAACACAGCTGCCTAGTTCCAACGCCTGGCCTGGCCTGGCCTTGGCCCCTGGCCTGTCCGTCTGGGTCTTATCTTTTGTTGATTGTCTTGTACCAGTTGGGCTTTCTGGCTCTTCAAAAGCCAAGTCATTTTCTACTGTATCCTAGGTTTTTGAATGGCATCGCTCAAGGCTGTGGTCTTGTTTCTATTTCTAGTGGGTCATTGACTTGGCTGTGTTCAGCGAACAGGTTCTGGCCCTCCTGTGGGTTGTGGTTCTGTGTCCCAAGTTACTTGCTGTACTCTCCAGGGATGACCCAATAGTGCCACCCAGTGGCCAATCTGGGTTAGTTCTTTTGAGTGCCATCAAGGCAGGGCATGCATACGAAGGCTGTCCATCTGGTAGAACTGTGCTAGGGAAACTGGTAGTGGTATGTTGTTGTTGTTGCTGCTGCTGATGTGTGTGTGTGCGAGATAGTCAGGGTCTTGCTCTGAACTGTATAGCACGTGACTACTTTGTTTTTATTTATTCTGGTGTGTGTGTGTGTGTGTGTGTGTGTGTGTGTAATCACACACCCCACATGGTGGTCAGAGGACAGCTTTCAGAAGGAGCTGGTTCTTGCCTTTCACCCTCTGCCTGTACAGCATCAAGGCCAGCATCACTACAGTGATGCCCTGTTATACACGCAGACAAAAGGAGGGAAACTCCACTGTGTGCTCCACTGTGTGCGGGTCTCAGAATGCCAGCACTAGAGGCACAATGATGGTGGCACAAATTTGGGAGACAGATGGTGGAAAGTTGTTTAGTGGGCTCGATGCAGTGTGGGAAGACGACTGGACCGGGACATGGTTGTGGTGACAGTGGGACAGTATTAAGAAAGTACTTAGGGGAGACGGTGGCACACACCATTAATCTCAGCACTCGGCAGGCAAAGGCAGGCCCACCTCTGAGTTCAAGGCCAGCCTGGCCTACATAGTAAGTTTCAGGCCAGCCAAAGGTACATAGTGAGAGCTTGCCTCAAAACAGACAGACAGACAGACAGATAGATAGATGAATGAGCGAATAAATAACAGTGAGACCTTGCCTCAAAACAAATAAACAAATAAATAAATATAGAAAAGTAAATAAATAAAACTTGGGCTGGCCATGATGTCACATGTCTTCTATTCCTAGCCCTTAAGGGGCAAGGGGTGAGCCAGCAAATCTCTGGTCAGCTAGAGCTACATAGAAAGACCTTGTCTGAAAAAAAGTCATGCTTGGGCTGGGGCTGTACTGAGTCGGTTAGTGCTTACCTGGCTTCCATCCCAGCACTGCACAAAAACTAGGCTTGGTTATGGGCATCTCTAATCCCGCACTCGAGAGGTGGAAGCAGGAGGCTCAGCAGTTCAAGGTCATCCTCAGCTGCAGTGAGCAGATGTTATCATTGGTACAGTGTGTGGACCGCTTGTACATATGGAAGATTATCTGGTTGTGTGTGCTTTGTGTTGAACAGTAGAAGGAAGTCTGGGGATCGTCAGCAGTGACAATTATTTCCTTATTTTTCCATTTTGCGATAGAGTAAGATTTTCTAGTTGCCTGGTTGACATGAATAGAATTTGGTGTAGTGCTGCAGGATGTGCCACAGGGTGGCCCCAGCACACCATGAGGCTCCTGCTGGGTTGGCCCCATCCCTGATGTGCTTTGGTTCTTTAAAAAAAAAAAAAAAAAGGGCAGGATGGGCAGCTGCCTAAGGCTGTGTTCTGTGCCGTGTAGTGACTCAGTCACCATCCTGCCATGGAGGACTTGTGTCTGAGGGACAGCGCTGGGTTAGCGTGAGCCAGTTTGGATCCTCCTGAGTCCCTGAGCTCCCCAGTGAGGGCGTCCTAACCGTGGTTTCCCTTCCCTAGCACACTGCTGCCCTCCAAGGGAACCCGAAGTGACCTTAAGGCCCTCTGTTACTGGACACAGCTAGAGCTCTTTCCCAGCCACTGCCTGGTACATCAGAAGCAGCTGCTTCCTCTTGATCATTGCAGAAAGTGTTTCCTGGTACTGCCAGATGTCCCTAATCAGAAGGGCACAGAATTCCCTTTGAGGTGGAGCTGTTCCGAATGGCACCTAGAGTATGCCTGGGGCCAGCATTCAGAGCCACAGACTTCAGTGTAGTGGACGGGAAGCTGCCCTGTGCTTTGTGTCCTTTGATCATGAAGCCACTGGATTCCCTGAAAAGGACAAAGTGGAGAATGACAGTGACTACAGTCCTTACTAAAAATAGTGGTTTCATGTTAGTGGTTTCTTCTTGCTTTCAGATTTTTCATACATGTGCCCTGTCCATGTTAACACCAGGCTGGTCTAATTTTTCCACAGGACTTCGTATCATAGACAGTTTCCCATGACCTTGCCATTCCATAGTACTAGGGTTTTGGGGTGGGATTTTTATGTTTTTTTCTTTTCTTTTCTTTCTTTCTTTTTCTTATCCTGTCTAACCCGCCTGGGGACAACAAAACCCAGAACCCTGTCGTCTTCAGTCACACCAATGATGTAAGCGGACTAAAATCTCCAAATGGAACCTGGTGCTGGCGCACACCTTTCGTCCCAGCACTCGGGAGGGAGAGAGGCAGGTGGGTCTCTTGAGTTCAAGGCCAGCCTGGTCTACAGAGTGAGTTCCAGGACAGCCAGGGCTGTCACACAGAGAAACTGTGTCTGGGGGGGGAGGGAGGGGGATCTCCAGATGACGGGCAAAGTGCTCACCAACACGCCTGAGGACCTGAGTTCAATCCTCAGGACCTTCCTGGAAGAAGTAAAGGACTGACCCCTCAGGTTGCCCTCTCTCCCCCCACCATATGTCTGTAGTCTACACACACAGTACATAAATACCGTTTTAAAAATGAAGTCAAAGAATGCGTCTTTGACTCCTGGCTTTTAAAGTACTTTGTGAACAGAAGCTGGAGAATAGTGGAAGGCGGGGCTGGTGAGATGACAGTGGGGATGTGACTCGTCACCAAGCCTGGCGACTGAGTTCCTTACCCAGGAGCCACATAGTCCAGGGGAGAACGGACTCCTGACTTGCATATGTGTGCTGTGGCACACACACACTCACACTCTCACACACACATATACACACACACACACGATAAATCAATCTTTTAAAAAAAAGAGTATTGGAAGGATGTAATTAAAAAGGAAATATCAGGCCAAGCTTGGTGCTGTAATTCCAAGAGGACTGCCTGGAGTTTGAGGAGAGTGTAGATGTTAAAAGATCCTGTCTCAAATAAACCCCAATGTCAAAATACCCTCCTCCAAAAAGATTACCATTCCTTCTTTGTGTTTTGGGGGGAGAAATTTTCTTTCTTTTTTTTTAAGCTGGTAGACTGGTGGTTTGAATGAAAGTGGCTCCCGTAGCCTCCTGTATTTGAATGCAAAGTTATCGGTTGGTACTGTTTGAAAAGGATTAGGAGCTGTGACCTTGTTGGGGTAGGTGTGTCCCTGGGGATGGGCTTTGCGGTTTCCATTGTCTCTGACTCTCTACCTCCTGCCTGAGGATGAGGATGGAGAGCTCTCACTGCTTCTCCAGAGCCTGCCTGCCTGCCTGCCCCCTGCCCTAGTGGTAATGGACTAAGCCCCCAATTGTAAGCCAGCCCCAGCTAGATGCTTTCCTTCATAAGAGTTGACGTGCTCATGGTGTTTCCATAGCAATAAAACACTAAGACAGGGTCTCACTATGGAGCCCTGGCTGACCTTGAACTCACAGTGGTCTGCCTGCCTCTGGTCCCCTAGTGCTGGGATTAAATGAATATGCCACCATACTCTTTTTTTTTTTTTTTTTTCTTTTTTTCTTTAGATAGGGTTTCAGGCTGGTTTCAGACTCACTGTGTGGCTGAGATGGTTTTGAACTTTGTGATCCTTCTGCCTCTACCTCCCAGATGTGTGCTGTCAGGTCCAGGGGTTTGTGTGTATATATGACTTTAGGGTTTATTTGCTTGGGTACTCTCCAGCTTTTTTAAAAAGATTTATTTTTAATTGTGTGTATATGTGGAAGGGGGTGAGTAATATGTATAGATATATGCTTATGAGTGTAGGTGCCCCACAGAGGCCAGAAGAGGGCATCCATTTCAGAGTCAGAGACAGTTTTAAGCCATCTGGTGTGGGTGCTTGTAACAAGCTTTCTCAAATGTAGTCAGACTTTCTTTTGTGGGACCACAAGCTCCCCAATAATGACATGGAGAATTAATATTAACTGTGCCGGGCAATGGTGGTACACGCCTTTAATCCCAGCACTCAGGAGGCAGAGACAGGTGGATCTCTGTGAGTTCAAGGCCAGCCTGGTCTACAGAGCGAATTCCAGGACAGGCTTTTCTCCAGCTAGCTCTTAGAACTTAAATTAACCTGTCTATTAATCTACATTCTGCCGAGTTGCTTGGTTATCTCTGCTCTGTATGTATATCCAACTTCTTCAGAGTCTCCTGGAGGTCCCGCCCCTGATCTTCCCACAGGCACAGTGAATACTAATTCTGTCTCTCTCTCTCTGTCTGTCTCTCTCTCTCTCTCTCTCTCTCTCCCTCTCTCTCTCTCTCCCTCTCTCTCTCTCTCTCCCTCTCTCCCTCTCTCCCTCTCCCCCCTCCCCCTCAGGAAGTCCAGCCTATTCTTTCCTGCCTGGCTGTTGACAATTCAGCTCTTTATTAAACCAGTCACAGTGACACATCTTCACACAATGTAAACGAATATTCCACACAGGTGCTGGGAACTGATCAGGTCATTTGAAAGAGTAGTAAGTACTCTTAGCTGCTGAGCCATCTCTCCAGGCCCTCCAGCTTCTTTCTTTCTTTCTTTCTTTCTTTCTTTCTTTCTTTCTTTCTTTCTTTCTTTCTTTCTTTCTTTTTTTTTTTGTTTTTTTGTTTTTGTTTTTGTTTTGTTTTGAGACAGGGTTTCCCTGTGTAGCCCTGGCTGTCCTGGAACTCACTCTGTAGACCAGGCTGGCCTCAAACTAAGAGATCACCTACCTCTGTGTCCCAAGTGCTGAGATCAAAGGCATGCGCCACCACACCCAGCTTTCCAGCTTTCTTTAAATATGCTTTGTTTTACAATGTTTTTCTAGGCTTGAACCTAGGGACTTGCACATACCAGGCAATCACTCTACACTGAGCTATATATTCAGCCCCTGGAATGGTTTTAGACTCACGGAAAACTGGGATGGTGATGTAGAGTTCTCAGGTACCCGCTTCCCCTATTTAACCCCTCCCTGATCTCCCTTCTGTGGGTAGCTAGTGTCCCCCTCTTCTTCCTGTTGAGAATTCAGCAGAGCCCCACAGTGTCTTCAGTCATCCTGTGGCCCTGGGCTCCATTGATGAGAGCTTCCCACACTCTGCTTGGGTTGGCATCTGGATGACGTCCTTCAGTTGGGGTTTGACTGATGGTTTTCATGTGATTGGATAGAGCTGCTGGACAGTGCGACACCATCCACATACTCCTGCACTTCCAGGATGTTCAGTGCGCCACTGTCATCATACTCCTGCACTTCCAGGCTGGACAGTGGGGGTGATGATTAGCATGGCTTCCCACTGCTTTTCAGTGTTGTGGCAGTGGTTGTTGGGGTTTTGTTTTTGTGGTGCTGGGGGTGGGAGTCGTAGCCTTTTCATCATGGAGCTGCATCCCAGCTTATAGCTGTTAATATTGATGTTGGCCACACCACAGGGTAGTGTTTCTCAGGTTTTCCCACTAAATTCACTGCTCTTCCCCCAAATAACTTACTTTGGGAAGGAAGTCACCATGTGCAACCCATACCTAAGGACTGAGGTCCAGTCAGGCCCCTCCAGTCTGAAGGCAGAGATCTGCGACATCCACTCAGGAGAAGCGTTTGTCTGTGAGGATGAACCTGTGTGTGTGGTCTGGTCTTTCTTTACCTTGTCGCTGGAGTTCTCTGTTGTCCTATGATGAAGTCCCAGTATCGTGCACCTACCTACCACGAGTTTTCAGCACCTCCTAACTTTCTGGTACTGTAAGATGCTCCAGGCTCATCTTGAGGATTTCCTGCTCTCATCCTAGCACTGGCTGTTGGTCCAAGACATCTGCTTTCTTTTGTTGGCTTAATGTTAGAAAGCAAGATCGTGGGGGTGGGGTGGGTGGAGTCGTTCATCTTTGACTGGTGGAGAAAGCAGTGGTAGGCAGTCTGTTCTGCGAGTGTCCTAGACTGTGTGCCCATCGGTGGCTGTGATATGCTAGGTAGTCTCATCTGGTGGGCCCATCATCATACAGTAGAGTCCGTCAGTTGACAGAGGTCACTGCAGCATGTGGAGGTGTGTGTGTCCTGACCATCTGTCCACTGTTGTGTGAGGCGTTTACCCACCAACCCCACAGCTTCCCAGAGTTTTCTTGAGTGTGAGCAGTAGGAAATATTAGATAGAAGGATTTATTGCAGAGAATCTTGCAGAGATAAACAGATAGAAAACAAAGGATAGCCTCGAGAGGGCCTGGAACCTTTTCCAACGGGCCCCGACTGTCTCTGCCCCAGGGTTTTTATAGAGACGCCAAGGGGTGGAGCAAATGACCTCCTCCCCCAGCACAGCCAAGTGTAGACCATCTCAGACACCTGCACTCAGGCCCGTGGTCCTAATCATCCTCTATGTGGATCTGCTGGGTAAAGCCACGAGGAGCCCGAGAACGGGCTCCCACACTGTTGTAGAATATTATTTTAAGATGTGTTACTTTTGTTTATGTTGCATTTGTTTAACTCTGTGAAGCTGTGTTACTGTGCCTGTCTAAAACACCCAATGGTCTAATAAAGAACTGAGCAGCCAATAGTGAGGCAGGAGAAAGGATAGACGGGGCTGGCAGGCAGAGAGAATAAATAGAAGAAGAAAACTGTGAGGAGAGATGAAGCAGCCAGAGAAGGGGGCTGACCCAGGGTTCAGCCACTCAGCTATACAGCCAGCCAAGGAGTAGGAGAAGTAAGAGAACGGGAAAAGCCCAGAGGCAAAAGGTGGATGGGATAAGTTAAGAAAAGCTGGCAAGAAACAAGCCAAGCTAAGGCCAACCATTTATAAATAAGAATAAGCCTCCATGTGTGATTTATTTGGCAGCTGGGTGGCGGGCTCCCCAAAAGAGCAAAAACAACAACAGTCAGCAGTGAGTTAATCATGAGTTTTGACATGTCCAGCTTCGTTGGGTCATTCTAGCTTTGTCCACCTTACTGTCCTACATCCATCAACCTTGTTCTCTTCCAGCACATGTTATACTGGTTGAGAGCTATGGCTTGCACCGGAGCACAGAGACCCTTTGCCTATAGCCATAGACCCCACTCGTTTCCAACACTGCCTGGCCAGCAGCACCCCCCTTTTATAGGTCAGTTGGACTCTGCCTTCCATCCTAATCCCTGACCTAAGGAACTTTAAAGATGTGGTTTTAATTTGCATAATGTCTGCGCTTATGCAAATATGTATAGACCCTATGGCGGCTAGGGGAGGGCATCAGATCCACTGGAGTTGGAGTCAGTTTTTTCTTTCTTAGATTTTTCAATTTTGTGTGTAAGTGTTTGCCTGTGCGTATATATGTGCATCACATGTGTGCCTGGTGTCTGCAGAGATCCAAAGAGTGTGTCAGGTCTCCTGGAGCTAGAGTTACAGATGGTTGTTAACCACCATGTGAGTGCTGGAAACCCAGCCTCTGAATTACACCATCTCTCCAGCCCCAGTGCATGGATTTCATCCAATGCATAGTATTGGGAGTCCACCAGGAAAATATACAAAGTAGTTTCACTGCCCTGAAAAGTCCCTGGTGAGTCAGCTGGGGCCCCTGCGCTGAGGACCTCCCCCGCCTCTTTCCAGCCAGCTCCCACCCACTCTCCTGTTCTCAGGACAGGAGGAGGGGCTGGGGACAAGTTGTCTCTGTGCTGTTTTTTCTGGGCCAGCTTAGCTAGCAGCAGTATTAGAATATGCTAGAAACTTAAGAGCTGCCCATAGGATAACAGGAGAGGGGTCCCTGGGCTGTGTTTGAGAAAAGCCAGGAAGGAGGCCAGCATTGGTGTTGTGGGCACAGCCCCTGGCTTCGTGGGCTTTTGTTGTACATGGTTATGAAGACCCTCTTGCCATCTGCACTGAGAACCTGAGGCGCAGGCAGGGGAGGATGGCAGCCCAGTGGGAGATGTGAAACACCTGGATCTCTTTTCATGGTGCCCCGTGATGGACAACAGCCACCCACTCAGCAGGCCTGGCTTGTGGGTGTCCCGTTCTAATGTGCACGGCTGGATCTTTTTGGGGAGGCTGAGGTGCCCTCTCAGTGATGCAAGATTGCTTTTGTGGCAGGCCCTCCATACAGCGGCGTTGGGCACTGGTGGGCACAAAAGCCTCCCCTGGCTCCTGGCTGTTTCTACCCGGGAACAAGTAGACCCTTGGCTCTCCTCTTTCTGAGACCAGGTTTGCTGCCCAGGCTGACTTCAGACTCACTGTGTAGCTGAGGATAGCCTTGAACTTTTTATCATCTGCCTCCATTTTGAAAGTGCTGGGATTATAAGTACAGCTTCTACACCCTGACCCTTCTTTATTTAAACCCCCTTTCTCTCTTGGATCTGTCTGCTTATGATTTGAATGTTGTGTGGTTACAGAATCCAGTCAGTGCCAGGAACAGCGTGCCAGCAGCTCCGAGGATGCATCTGGGACAGACGAGGAGGAAGAGGAGCCCAGCGTCATCCTGGGGCGATGAGAACGTGAGCCCAGCTCATTCTCTGACCAGCTTCGGGAAGGAAGAGAGGCCCAGCTGCCAGACTGGCTGGGTTGGGAGACGGCAGGAGCCTCCTGCATCCCTGCTTGCCTAGGGAGCAGAGGGAGCATCCCCTAGATAGACATTTGCAGACTGCGCCCTGCCCTGCTCTTGCTGAGGGGGATGCCTCACCTTCCCCCGGTGCGTGTGCCCTGCTTGAACAGTGATGAGCTCGGGCTGGTTCTGCGAAGGGAATTTTATTTAGTAAAGAGCAGAAAAACTATAGGTTTTGTCCATATGTGTGGGATGTTCATTACCAAAGCCTCAGAGAAACCATGAAATGACGTAGGGACTGAGATTTGGCAGGTCCTCTCTTGCAGACCTCCTTCCAGACCTACCCAGACACATGGTCTTGGCTCTTGGAAAGGCCTGCACTTCGGGTGCCCAGCCCTGTCCCTTTATGGAACAGCAGGCTTTGACGCTGGAGAGCTGTGCCCTCCCAGCCGCTCTCAGAACGTGTATGAGCCAGCCAGGGCCTCAGGAGGCGGCTGGGCAGAAGGAGAGGCTCCCGGAAAACAACGGGAGACGGAAGAGAGCAGGAGTGACCAGAGAGACCTGGGGGACAGACAGGTACTGGCCAGAAGCCTTCCTCCCATCCTTAAGTCAGAGGAGATCTAAGCGAGCAGGACCGGAGAGGGTGGACCTCTTAGGGGTGGAAACACTCCTGTCACCAGGATTTGGAGGCAGCCAGGCCTCCCTCCGAGTGTCCTTGTTACTGTGGTCCAGACCTGCTGTGAGTACTGGCCCCGAATGCAACCAACAGCCGCAGAGTAGAGGACCAGGCATCGTGCCGGGGAGAAGGGGGGTGACCCAGGACCGCCTTGGTCCTCAGAGCCATCGGGCCAGTGGGGTGACGGACAGTTTCTAGGTGAGCCCTGACTGTGTCTGAAGGTCTCCAGTTCCCAAGTGTGTCGTGTGCCGTCCATGGGTCTTAGCAGCATTGGGAGTGAAAGGGGAGCTGAGTGTCTTCTACTGTGATTGTGTGCTGCTGGTTTCGTGATGTGCTTTGATGGTGTTCACTCCATTCCCTCAGCCCACCCCCACCGAGCCCTCTTCCCAGCACACTCCTCTCCTGCTTTCCTGTCTTGTTTTGGTTTGGCATGCTGACTTTCATTAGTTGCCTGAGTGAGCTTGGGTTATTACCAAAACATGGGAGCCTTCCCAGGGGCTATGCTTCTGAAGGAAATGACTCTCTCTCCCCTCTTTACTTCTGTAGCACAGATTCCCTGATCCCACTCTGAGCCATGTGACATCGTGATAACCCCTGTCCCTGGAGCAGCTGGCGTCACATGAGATAGATCTTCATGTGTGTCAGGACTGGCCTGGTGGTTCTGTGCGTTGCTTTTAATTCTCCTTGACCCGTCTGTGTCAGGGCTCTGGCGCTGAACCTGCAGCCAGACCTCGTGGGCTTTGCTCTGCTGGATGAGGGCTGCTGAGGAGTAGGGAAGGGCCTAAAGCCCTTCTCTCCGCTGCCTCGGAGCCAGGGACAAGTCCCTTCCTGCCTCTGCCGGTCTGCCTGGCCTAGAGCTGCGCTCAGCACATACGTCCGCAGCTCGGGAATGACTGAACAAAAGGATTGCAGCTGACTGCTGCTGGGGAGGAGGAAGCATCTGGAGGCGGTTCTGGCTAAGGGGTTATCAGTTCCCCGGGTTAGCTGACTCTCGGTTAGCTTCGCTGTCATCTGTGGGGAAATGGAGCAGTTAGGTGGCGTCACTGAGGCGGGTGGCTGGTACTGCCAGCTGCCCCCAAAGCCACAAAGAGGAGGGTTGTGCCATTATGTGCTTGTTGAGGGCTCACGGGTGGAGAGGATCCTGTCAGCGAACCCCAGGCTGTATATAGCATAACTGTCTCAGAAAGCTTGCAGAGTGTGGCCATCTTACCCCAAACACACCTAGTCTCTCCTGCCCTCGGAAGCTAAGCATGCTTGTCCTGGTCTCCTCAGGAGGAGCAAACCCTGTCTCTGAGGATCCTGATTTACCTACAAGGCAGGCCTTTTTCATTCACTCTCTTGACAGACAATGTGCTAAGCACTTTGTGTGGCAGCCTGGTCATTTAGAGTAGAATGTTCTTTACCCTTCCATTAGATTTCTCATGGAATTTCCCAAATAAGACTTCTCTTGTTGCAAATGGGGGGACTGGATTGAACCAGTCAGTGTGACTCGGATTGCTGTGGACGTGCTGTCCTGGGGAGAGTTGTCTGGTTCTTCAGCAGGGGAGGGTGCCTGGTGGTGCCAGGGCTGAGGATGGACAGCCCTCCTTTCACGCGCTGTGGCACATGGTGCATGTGTGAGTGAAGACTGTTCCATAAAAGATTGCTCTTTGTGTGATGGCGTGTGGTTCATGAACCTAAGTGTACACACAGAGGCCAAAGGGCGTCACTGTCAGGCTATACTTGAGACATTCTCTGACCCCCCACAGCACTAGGGTTACTGGCGTGCACACCAGCTTTTCCTGGGTGTGGGGATTTGAACTCAAGTCCTCGTGTCTGCACAGCAGGCACTCTTACTCACGGAGCCGTTTCCTCAGCCCCATAACAGAACTGAGAAGGGGCTGCAGAGGTGGGTAGCTCAGCAGTTAAGAGCACCGATTGCTCTGGCGCAGGACCTGGATTTGCTTCCCAGCACCCACGTAGCAGCTTGCAACCACCATTAATTCTCGAGGATCTGGCGTCCTCTTGTGACTTCCATGGGCACTAGGCGTGCATGTGGTATGTGCAGGCAGACAAAGCACACATAAAGTAAAAAAGTCATTCAGAGCTGACCCTCGTTATTCGTGGATTCCTATTGTGAATTGCCTGTTCATTAGACTTGTAGCCCACAGGTCCATACTTGTGGTGCTTTTGCAGTCATTTGCAGACACACTGTCACAGTTTTAGTGGCCTGTCCACACGTTCCCAGATGAGGTTGAAGGAGTCAACCCCATTCCTTGCTCAGCTCATACAGTCGGTCTGTCTAATGTGTTCTCTGCCTCTTGGTTCTCTTGGCGGCTTTGCTGTTAAAAGACCTCTCTGGATGCTGTGCTGGGACGCTGTGTAGTGCTCCTAAGAACCAGAGCCCTGGCTTTCACCCTCTAATTGTATTTGTCGACCTGACACAATGACACACACGCCTGGGAAGAAGGCGCTGAGCTGGGGAATTGCCTCCATCTGATTGGCCTGGGGACGTATCTGTGGGGCATTTGATTGATGACTCGTGTTGAAGGACCTAGCTCACTGTGGGCAACTGTGGGCAATGCCATCCCTGGGCAAGTGGGCCTGGGCTGTATAAGAAGCTGAATGAGCAGTAAGCAGCATCCCTCCATGGTCTCTGCCTCAATTCCTGCCTTGGTTTCCCTTGACGATGGACTGTGAGCCGTGATCCAAATAAACCCTTTCCTCCCTAGGTTGCTTTTGGTCAGTGCTTTATCACAGCAAGAGGAGGCAAACAAGGACACGCCCCTTCACCTCACCCTGTGTCAGGATCCACCGGGATCTGCCTTGCCAAGTTGGTCTCAGTGACCTTGTCCACAGTCATGTACAATCAGCATTCCTAACAATGCCTGCCTGCTTCCTGTCCTGTCCTCCTTGCTCTAGCCCCTGAGAGTTGGGTGACCCTGCTGGCCTCTGTCCACCCCAGGCCCCAGGAGAGCCTGTCTTGCTTTGAGTGTCAAGTTAACTGGTACATTCTGAGTCTGGGGTTGCCTCCCCACTAAGAGCCCCGCACATCTGTGTTCCATGATCATTTAGTGGTGTCCCAGGGGTGTATGACAGATATCTAAAGCCTACTGTAAAAGAAAAGGAATCTCAGTTTAGGCATGTTCTTCCCTCTTCTTCACATAGAAGGAGGCTGCACCACCATGCACACAGTAGCTTGGGGAACAGGGTCACCCTTG
>CABHPQ010163060.1:404-45566 GCA_902168405.1 Peromyscus aztecus | reverse complement strand
GTGTGTGTGTGTGTGTGTGTGTGTGTGTGTGTGTGTGTGTGTGTTTAGTTTCAGTTCTAGGTGGCATCTTTTAAGTGACTAGAAAAGAGGTGAGGAATCATTAGGTAAATATGTCACCTACGGTAATGGAAAAGACAGAGATGCATATTCCAAACAAACTTAAATTGGGAAGAGAGACTTCCAGGCAAAACACTGAAAGCAGCAGCTGTGTCTTGCCAGCTACTACCCAGAACTACGAGAGGCATGACTTTAAAAAACAAATGACCTTATTTACAAGAATTCAGGTGGGATATAAATACTATGAGACTGGCTGGTTGGAAAATAAAATCACTTTTTATCTCTAATTTCCCTAGCCAGGAAAATATTCACAGACTAAATGAAAAGATCACA
Source organism: Peromyscus aztecus (assembly GCA_902168405.1). Classification (NCBI taxonomy): domain Eukaryota; kingdom Metazoa; phylum Chordata; class Mammalia; order Rodentia; family Cricetidae; genus Peromyscus; species Peromyscus aztecus. Next base: position 45,176 of record CABHPQ010163060.1, on the reverse strand, counting down.
CCCCAACAGTGCTGTCAGTAAGTAGACCTCAGAGAAAACCCAAGCCAAAGATGTAACCATGAGTCTATTTGTGAAGACCTCAGAAAGGATCCAGCTAATGCCTTTTACATCTCTGAGATGGAAAGCCCTTAGGGCTCCTCTGAGCATAGTTCATAGAGGTCCAACACACCCAAACCATCAAAGGTTAAGTATGGAGAGGCAGACTTTCCAGGAAGGTGAAAGCTGGCTTGACACATGGTAGGCAGTGAATTCAGATGCTCTGCAAATCCACAAAATCTTTGTGACAGTTATGCTGGTCAATGTGTCAGCAACCCAGATGCAAAGAGACGGATTAAGAGGGGACAATGTTCCACACCATTAGACAGCTGACTTTCATACCTGGATGCTATTCTGAACATGTTGTTCAAAGAGCCTACTTTCCAACTCTCTCTTCATATTTGGCAGAGAAACTGACAGAAACAGAAAGACACCTCAAGGAGCAGAACCAGGGGCTTTGGACAGCAATGGACTCTCTAAGGAACATAACTTGAGTCTCTGGCAGGGACCTATGCCTGGCACAGGATAGGGAGACGTGGTCATGTTTTCTCAGCAGGAACTCAGAATTACTGTCAAGCAGTGTGGCTACATACTTCTCATTGCTCCTGGTTTGTTTTATTTTTAAGATTTTATTGGACAGGACTTTGACATCTAGACAGGGTCAATGGGTCATCTCTTTCTTTCTTTCGATATCCTGGCTAGTTTTATGTCAACTTGACACAAGCTAGACTTATCTGAAAGGAGGGAATCTTGATTGAGAAAATGTCTCCATAAGATACAGCTGTAGGGCATTTTCTTAATTAGTGATTGATGGGAGGGGGATGTCCAGCCCATTGTCAGTGATTCCATCCCTGGGCTAGTGGTCCTGGGTTCTATAAGAGAGCAGGCTGAGCAAGCCATGACGAGCAAGCCAGTAAGCAGCACCCCTCCATGGCTTCTGCATCAGCTCCTGCCTCCAGGTTTTAGCCTTGCTTGAGTTCCTGTCTTGACTTCCTTCAGTGATGGACTACGATGTAGAAGTGTCAGATAAACTGTTTTCTCCCAACATGCTTTTGGTCATGGCGTTTCATTACACTAATAGAAACCCTAACTAGGACATTCAGTTAGTTGGGCCAAGGATCTGTCCATCTTATCTCCTTGAAGAACCAGCTTAGAGATTCATTGACTCTTTATATTCTTTTCTTTGTTTCTAGTTCATTAATTTATGCTCTGATTTGTAGTATTTCTTGCCATCCACAAACCTTGGGTTTATTTTGTTCTTATTTTTTCAAACTCTTGATTTCTATCATTAAGTGATTTTTCTGTGTTGTTTCTGATTTTTTTAATGTAGGCACTTAAAGCTACAAATTTCCCTCATAGGATTACTTTTAATGTATCAGAGATTTTGTTATGTTGTGTTTTCTCTTTTATTTAGTTCCAGGAAATTAAAAAAAAAAAATTGACCATTTATCATCCAATAATGAGTTGATTAATCTTCATGAGTTTGTGTGCTTACTAGAGACTTCTTTGCTGCCTATTTTAAGTCTTACTGTATCAGATAGGATATATAGTGTTATTTCAATTTTTCTAAATTTTTTAATATTTGTTTTTGTTCTGGGTTGTGTTCTATTTTAGAGAGGCTTCCATGGGCTCATGAGCTGCTGAGTAGAATGTCTTTTTTTGTGTGTGTGTTTGGGTAGAATTTTCTGTAGGTACCTGCTAAGTCCTTTTGATGTACAATTTCGTTTAATTCTGATGTTTCTCTGTTTTTGTCCAGATGATCTGTCTATCGGAGAAGTGAGGTAGTGAAATCATCTACTCTTAATGGGTTGATGCTAATCTGTGTCTTTAATTCTAGTAGCACACTTTTTGTGAAATTGGATGCATCAGAGTTTGGTGACCCTATGCTTTAGATTATAATGTCTCCCTGATTAACTGTTCCTTTTATTAGAATGAAATGTCTTTTTATCTCTTCGGATTAGTTTAAGTTTGAAATCTTGACCTGAATACATATTGAATACATACCCTTGAGCCTCATTGCAAACACCCCCACATAAATCTCTGGGCTTCTCAAGCAGGCCACCATTTTAACAAAAAAAGGGGGGGTATTAAATATTTGCTACTAGGATGCAAAGAAATATGCAAGCAATTTGGTGAACTGGGAAGAAAGCATTCATTACTGCCATCATCTGGCATACAAAACTATAGATGTCCAGGTCATGCTAAGCCAGACAGATTCCCCAGCAAAACACTACCTCATCTCTTTGTTCTGGAAGAGGTTTCTTCCATGAAGGCCCTAGAAAATTTTAAACAAAGAGACTCTTTAAACAAAAATGGAGAGGTTGGGCTTGTAGCTTAGTGGCAGAATGCTTGCCTGCCATGTACGAAGTCCTCCTGGCATGGAAAAAGGAAGACAGAGAAACGTGTGCGTGTGCGTGTGCGTGTGCGTGTGCGTGTGTGTGTGTGTGTGTGTGTGTGTGTGTGTGTGTGTAACATCAAACAAGGAAAATCAAATTCAAAACTAAGAGTGTTCCTGTGTTGATAGAGGTCAGATTCTGTGTTTAGAGTCAACCATATTTTTTTTCTGTCATGCATCTACTTCACACACAACATCCAACTAATAAGGTTTAGGAAATTGAATGAAACAATCAACTAAAAATATAATCTGACAAACAGAACTTCTCAAGAACAAGACAGAACATGGGGACTCCATTTTATTTTGAGCATCAGGCGACTACCAAATTTTAAGCAACTCCCCATCCTCCTCAGTTTTTTTTTTTATTTATTTAAAGCAAAACTGGATAATAAATACACTGTCCACATCAGACAGAAGATCTATTGCAAATTGGTTTGCCAAGCACCAACCCCATTTTTATATAATTCTAGAAGAGTTGAGAGAGAGAAACTGCCTTACAGCCATCCCCAAATGTCAGCGGCAAACAGAAAAATTGGGTCGCTATTTGATTCAATCACCTATTTTCGTTTTTATCAGATTCTTGGGCTCTTGAGGGTAATTACCAAGCAAGGCAGCTTGCTGTTTGCTTCTGTTTGGGAAGAAGCCGATAGAGGATAAATAGTCTCAGTGCTTACTACCTAAGCTGATTAGCAAAGTTATCCAGACCACTCTCTTCTCTGAAAGCCGACTGGAGAGCACATAAATTTAACATTCCAGTCTTGTAAGGAAGCACTTGATTTCCCCATTTTCTTAATCTACATGCCGACAGGCACACGTGTGCATATGGCTCTGCTCCACCATTAAGCAATCTAGTCACCAGAAAATGGAGCTAATCATCCATTAATTCATTTCATTACTTTGCTGGAGGGTCAAAAACCACAGTGTGTTCAGTCCTGTAAGACCAAACATAAAAGGAACCATGTCCCAGAACACCTTGGTATTTGTAGTTATTTGTGTGGGCTTGGGGAGGAAGCACCTCAGATACAATTAAGGGAGCCTATAGTTTGATAAGACTCTGCACAGTGCATAAAAACTGACAATTACAACTCCCAGTAGTCTTCGGCTGATTTAATAAGATTTAATGAGTGTGGCAGTTGTGCATTCTAAAATAGAAATGGAAATGCATTCTGTGGCTCTGCAGGGAGATGCTGCCTTACCCACTCACTCTCAGCTCCTTTTCCACTGCCTTGCTGCACCCACATCAATAATGAAGAGTACTACAGAAGCCCCGCCAGTGCATTACACCCCTCTTACCTCCAGCTTTAAACCACTTCACTGTATCTCAAACCCTTTGGTGTCGCTTGTCTCTGAGTCTCACATCAGCCTTCTCCTAGAGGCCTGTCTCCAAAACAGAAATTACCATATAGAGCGTCTTCAGCCAGCAACTTTCAGCCTCTGCCCACACTCAAAATCTTACTGTTGTTCTACAAAGCAAGAAACTGCTTATCAAAAAAACCTATCATGCATTTCACCAGGAGACAGAAGAGAAAAGGAAATTGGTTCAGCACAAACAAGTTTGTGGTCCCCCTGAGGTAAGTACGGCAGGCTGAGAGAGACAACCAAGAGCCTGCATTGGAGCCCACAGTCCAGCTAGCAGACCATCTGAATCTCTTCCCTGGTCCTCCAGACTTATTAGCTGCTTTGGGCTATCAAGGAACCATAACACATTTTCCAACATTGTTGTGATTTTTAAGCCATAATCGGTGTGTACCCACTCAAGCATATGTTAATAATCACTAGTATGTCATTGTTACAGATATTTGCATAGTGACTATTCACCACCACTCTGGCCCAGCACTTGGTCAGATAGGCCCTCAAAAAATTGGAGATACTGTGAAAAGCACCCAGGGAATGGATATGATGACAAGTCACACAGGCAGTGGAGATCATAAATAGATTATAACCTGAATTCAAGAGTCACCAAGACATCAATTTCCTCTACACATTAATGTGGATGGAGCTGAAAGATTAACCTGTTAGACAGAAGACACGAAGAGAAGGAGACCATAACAAGCACCACAAGGACATTGATCATCATTCAGCACAGGGACCCAACACATTCTTTACACCTCCACTCACATTTTCCTTTTCCATCAAAATCTGGGAATAATTAGGAACTTAGGCCAAGAGAAGTCAAAGTGAGAGTCCTAGCTGGCTTGTCCCCCTACTTTCCGTGTTTCTGTGATATCCTGTACCTTATAAGAGCCTATGAATCTCATTATTCCAGTTTATAAACTAGGAACTCGGTCCCTCTGTTTTTGTTTTGTTTCTGATGAGAGTAAAGAAAAAAAAACATAGCATAAAATGAACATAAAACACTGAAAGATAATCACTCTGAAGATACTAATCAACTCCTAATTGAAGATGAGAAATCTACAACCCAAATATTTACTTCCTCCATTTGTTCATTCATGTAGTAAGCATCTCCCAGGCACCTCATTCTCATCTACAACACTCATTTTTTAAGATAAGCATAATTTTAAAAAGAAAACAAAACATCTGACTGTCTTAATGAATAATAACAAATTCAAAAGCAAGGTTTAATTTTCTTTAAAAACAAGACCTGCTCCATTAAGACATAATTTATAAATCTTATAATTTACTCATTTAAAATGTATAACTCATTGGAATTTTTGTATTTTTATTAATTAAAAATTATAGTAAAGTAGAAATACTGTAAAATCCTTGTATTTCATTTTGTACCTTGAGATAGGGTCTCCCTCTACAGCCAAGGCTGGTCTGGAACTCACTATATAGCTCATGCTGGCTTTGGACTTAAGTCTTGCTACCTTAATCTCCCAAGTGTAGGGGTTCAGTGTGCTGCCACACTCAACTTAGCTTTCCCTTTTTCATGGGGTTCCATGGTATTTATTACATTAGAAATGAAATGCACCCACTTAGTTTGCAGAACTCTTTCCATTACTTCAGAGCAAAGCTCTTGGAGCATTAAGCATAAGACCCTCCCTCCCCAGACCCTGCAGTGCCTATTCTGTTTTGCCTTATAATTTGCATAGGCTAGGTGTGCCATTTGACAATATAATATAGTAGTTATCCTTTTTACACGACAGTATTCCTTTTAACCATACAGCCACTAAGGATAACTGGAGGAAAGGGAATAGAGAGGGACGAAAAAAGGGCAGGTCTCAGTGAGGGTGTAGGAGCGAGTCGGGCCAGGTAAGAAGAACTGACCATTGCTGCAGGGGTCTTGGGGACAGTGAGGCTGTCAAATGGGTCCCCACATAAGTGGGGTCTGACAGGAATTCCATCAAGCATACCATCACTCCTTCAGCACAGAAAGGAAGTTCCCTGAAAGTCTTTTTAAAAAAAAAAAATTTTAATCAAGCTGTGTATCTAAGCTGTGTGTCTGAAAATAAAGCATCTCAAGAAACTGCTCATTTCCACAACCGCAAAGAGCAGCAAAACATAATGAATATTTTTCTGTGCCACACATTTTTCTAGGAGCAGGGACAAGAGGGAGACATTCCAGTCTAGAAGGCAGACAATGAACGGGAAAACAAATAACCAGGCAACTTCAGATATGAATTACTATAAAGAAGGAATCACAATGAGTGGCCCATTATGCAAGAAGGAGACTCCTCACACATGCAGGACTGGTTATTCACACTGGAGGCTCCTCACACATGCAGGACTGGCGATTCACACTGGAGGCTCCTCACACATGCAGGGCTGGCGATTCACACTGGAGGCTCCTCACACATGCAGGGCTGGCAATTTATGCTGGATAGACAGAGAAGATCTCTGAAGACATGGTGCTTGAGATGTAAGCCCAATAGCAGGGACTAGGAAAGCAAATGCCTAGGCAGAGTAGGAAAAAATCCATGAGGGTATAAGTCGACCTATGGGAGGAGTTGGTACTAAGGTACAGTCTGCAGTTAGAGAGGAGGGAAGGGGGTCATAACCCGCCCTCAGGAGTCACATATCAGATATCCTTTATTTCAGATATTTTCATTGTGATTCATAGCAGTGGGAAATTACAATTATGAAGTAGCAATAAAATAATTTTACAGTTGGGGTCACTACAACATGGGGGACTGTATTAAAGGGTCACGGCATTAGGAAAGATGAAAACCACTAGGGTAGAAGATCCTGTTACCAAATCTCATTCTCCTTGGAATGACTTTATCCAACTTTAAGGCACTCTACCAGGGAGATCAACTATTCAATATACATTATTTTTATTATTTCGTCTTATGGTTTCATATTCGCATGGCCTGACCATTGTTTCTTCATTCAAAAGTGGAAGTGATGTACTCAGCAAGAGAAGAAATAAATCATTACTGTAACTTAGAATATGTCTGAATTGACTTGTGGGAGAGAAGGATGACAACTCCCAGCCAGAGGGGTCGAGAATCTGGAGAGCAGAGTGTAGCTAGAGTTTTCCTGCCTGGCCCACGGTCAGGATAAATCTCTCTCACCTGCCAGTCCCACAGCCGCTCAGACCCAACCAAGTAAACACAGAGACTTATATTGCTTACAAACTGTATGGCCGTGGCAGGCTTCTTGCTAACTGTCCTTATATCTTAAATTAATCCATTTCTATAAATCTATACCTTGCCACATGGCTCGTGGCTTACCGGCGTCTTTACATGCTGCTTGTCCTGGCGGCGGCTGGCAGAGACTCCCTCTGCCTTCCTGTTCTTTTTAATTCTCTCTGTTAGCCCCGCCTATACTTCCTGCCTAGCCACTGGCCAATCAGTGTTTTATTAGCAACACATTTGCCATACAGAACATCCCACAGCAGCAGAGGATGATGGGTAGGATAGTCTGAGGTTACCCTGAGAGGACCGTCTCGGAGCTGCAGGCAGGGGGAACAGGAGAGAGCTAATGGCCTGTCCTAGGTTGTGAGTGAGAATTGAATTTTATGACACACACACAATTTTTAAGTATCTGTGCTAAGAAATACAAGCATCAAAAAGGAATTCACAAAATATGAATCTGGCGGTGGGTTCACTGTAGCTGTAGGAAGAATGAATGAATCTGTAAATAGGTCCAAAGAAAGAGCTGATGTGATGGTTTAGTAAGTAAAGGCACCTTCCCCCAGGACCCACGAGGTGAAAGGAAAGACCCAACCTTTCTTATCTCTTTAATTTCTCCCACTACTTCTTTTGTAATCACAAAAGACTTCAAATACACTTTTCCTAAGAATTCTCACCAGTATTGCAGGGCATTTGAGCTCCTTCTGGTTCTTTGTTTTCTGATCCTATTGCCTTGCAGTCAGAGACGGTAGCTGAATAACACCAGTGCTTTAAAATTCGTCGAGATGCCTTTGGATGAACACGCGGTGCGTTCTTTGAAAAGTTTCACGTGCACAAAGGAATCGTGTTCTTTGTCATGTGCAAATCTCTTTGTAAAATTAGACCAGAGTTGTCAGCTGTCCCTTCCAAACTTCTAAGACTTGTTTGGAAGTTTGAACCGTCACATTGCACAATGCCTCATCTCCTCCAGGGCCGTGTTCTGCGGCTTCTTCTAAAATTCTGGCTTCTTTGCTTTTCAGATTTGGAAACTGTGTTTCCCAAACACACAGTTTTCACCAACATGATTTCCCAGAGAACATTTCAATTTTGTTGTCTGTGAAATGTTTCATTTTTTTTACTGATTGTGTTATTATTCCTATTTCTTTATCACTTTATAGTATTTACTTGTTACATATGTTATAGTCTCTTGTCTTTCTGTCTCTCCCCCTTGTTCTCTAAACTGTTATTTCACCAATGTGATGAAATTTCTGGTTAGACTAGATGTGGTGAGAGATGCCTGTCATCCTAAGACTCCAGAAGTTGAGGCAGGAGTACTATAAGTTTGAGGCCTGCCTAGGCTACACAGAGAGGCGAGGGTAGTAGATGCATTACTTAGAAAGACTGTCTCAAAAAAATTCAATTTTTTTTTTACTTTTATGTTTTTCATATGTGTTCCATTCCATAAACTCCTCCTCCTATATGACATCAACAACTCTAAAGCATTCTTGATGAAGATGACTTCACTTCCTTCAATCACCAGCTTTGGGGAGAGGAGGTAGGTCATTAAAGACCCATCGCCATAGAATCTAGGACCTCGCTTTTCGCTGGGGGCTCCTCCTCTGTTTTCTTTCTTTGAGTCATTACATTGCCCTGTGTAGCAGTTTATTTACTGCCCGTGGGCCAGACCTACTGCAGGCCCTGCTGCTCAGTCTCCGGAAGAGTAGACATTTGAATTCAACTGCTCAGAACTCCATGTGACTGAAGTTCTGATCACAGAGGATTCTGTCCCAGCTCCTCCTCGCAGGCTGACAGGTAGGTCCTTTTTCTTCTTCAGGGCCAGACAGCACCCTCCTAGTCCTCAGTTCACAGAAGAGGCCAGCCGCTACCCCCTGACTAGTGTAAACCTTACAGCTGTTTCCCAATCCCAAGCAGGTGTCAGTCACATAACCTCCGGACCATACCCTGATGAGTTCAGTTCAGCTCTGCTCATCTCTAGAGACTTCTTACGTGATCTGTGTAGTTTATAAATCATTTAAATGCTTCATCTAAAATTCTTTGGTATTTGGAATAGAAACCACTGGTTGGATCTTCTCGATCAATCAACCTGGCTAGACATCAAGAACTCTTTAAAAAAGAATATTCCATTTGGTTTTTACATTATGGAGTTTCTCTTGATATACAGTTAGATCATCCTGTACCCTGTGGCTATCTGAGTCCATCTGTTTTCAAAGGAGTCAAGAAGCCTCTTGAGCAAGTCCAATCTTTGTTGTATAGTAGCATTCAGAGTCTTAAGAGGCTAGAAGCAATAGAATCATTGGAAACTAAATGGTGGTGTGAACGTCTGGGCCCCAGGATGCGCTGGCAACTTTTAGGGAAAGTTTGGTCCTGGGAAATAAAATCATGTACCTTCTAAAAGAGATTGGAGACCTTTGGGCAAACACAACCATGGGGCAAAGGCCCTCCACAAGAGCACCTAGAGAAGATGACAGTTCTCGGAGAGCAAAAGCAGGGCAAGCCATAGCAGTGGTTTGTTCCAGGAAGTAGAATGGATAGGAGATTGATGTGGCAAGTGCCAGTGTCACAGGATCAGCACCCACAAAATGGGTCAACTGGTACCTGGCTGATGTTGTGTTTATTCAGTGTATAGTGCCATTAGAGTGCGCTGGACACTGGGCATGTGACTTGTAGTAGGATATATGCAGAAAAACAAGGATCTAGGGGTTGAATGCAGGTGAAGTAGACCTAAGTATCAGTGGGACATGGCCTGAACTCTGCAAATACCTGGGAGTGATGCTCTTGGGAAACACCCAGACTGACTAAGTGAAATCCCACTGGGCCTCTGCCATGTAAATGAGAATGTATAAACTGATGACATGACCTCTAAGTGGTATTGTTAGGGAGAAGGTTTTTATTGTAGATATGAGAGAGAGAGAGAGAGAGAGAGAGAGAGAGAGCAGCCAGAAGCATCTGAAAGAATCCAGAGCAGAGCCGGGCATTGGTGGTGCACGCCTTTAATCCCAGCACTCGGGAGGCAGAGCCAGGTGGATCTCTGTGAGTTCGAGGCCAGCCTGGGCTACCAAGTGAGCTCCAGGAAAGGTGCAAAGCTACACAGAGAAACCCTGTCTCGAAAAACCAAAAAAAAAAAAAAAGTGTGGCTTGAGTTTTCCTGCCTGGCCCACAGTCAGGATAAATCTCTTTCACCTGCCAGTCCCACAGCCGCTCAGACCCAACCAAGTAAACACAGAGACTTATATTGCTTACAAACTGTATGGCTGTGGCAGGCTTCTTGCTAACTGTTCTTATATCTTATAATAATCCATTTCTACAAATCTATACCTTGCCACATGGCTCGTGGCTTACCGGCATCTTTACATGTTGCTTGTCCTGGCGGCTGGCTGGCAGTCAGTGACTCCTTCTGCCTTCCTGTTCTTTTTATTCTCTCTGCTAGTCCCACCCATACCTCCTGCCTATCCACTGGCCAATCAGTATTTTATTAACAACACATTTGCCATACAGAACATTCCCACAGCAAAAAAGAATCCAGAGCAGAGAGAGAAAGAAGTAGACTGAACATAGCCAGCAGACTGGACCCAGTCATGAGAAGAGCAGGAGCAGAGCAGAGAGAAACATAGAGAGAAAAGGAGGAGAGAGAGAGAGAGAGAGAGAGAGAGAGAATACCTCAAATAGCAGGATTATAAGGAGAATGAGTAGCTGGGAGAGAAAAGCCCATGAGCTGGAAGGAGTTTAAGGTAGGGAGGAAATGAAAAGAGTTAGGATGCTAGTGTGGACTTTGAAATGTGTAACAGGTACTTGTGATACTGAGGGAGACTGGAAGCCAGCATGTGTTTAGGTGTGCTAATAGACATCACAAGATAGTCATTTGTCCCTACTGCCTTTTGGAATTTGGGAAAAAGGAGTTTCTTTTGGGCCTGACAGAGAACTTTCAGTTTGTTTCTGTTGAGCTGTGGATTGAACCAGGGGCCTTGTGTATCTGTGTGTCATAACCAAGGGCTCTACTGCTGAACCACATACCCAAACTTGCAAATGGGATCTTTTGAACCAGGCAAGTGGAATTGCACATTATAAAGTGCCTCTATTGTACCAGAGATCAGGAAAGACATAGCATGAGGGTGTGATGGAGTATTTCAGTGAGATAAAAGAAACATTTACAGATACTGGAGAAGCCAGACAATTGAAGCTGAAACAGTAATACCGAATGGCCAGAAAATTATATCCTTCTACATCACCCTGTTACAATGTCAAAGCCGCAGTACTTAAGAGCTGTTGTCCTTTGTATTTACAGACAAAGGAATTGAAACTTCACAAGAAGGGAGTAGATTAAGGCAACAATTTAGGCGAGATGGAATCATTCCAGAGCCAATGCTTGTTTGACTCTTTTTCTGGGTCATTTCCCCAGGCAGTAACTATATCATTCTCATACTCACAGCTTCTTGGTTATTGTCATTGGTGTTGTGTTTAGGATTTTGCAAATGCTTCTGTTTTACATGTTTAGCTTGTGGGTAGAAGTACCTTATGCATCAAAATCATTGTTTTTTCTTTGGCAAGAAAGAGTTTGGGAGACACCTAATGATTATTTGTTTGTCTTTTATCTTTTCTCTACGACCCAGTCACAAATTTCTTATGGATAAGGACATTGTCTTATTCCTGATAACTACTACCTGCAAAGTCTGAACTTGATAGTTCTTTGTGAATGAATAAATTTTGAGAAGGAATTTTTGTCAAGAATTACTGAAAAGGATTTTTTTAAGTTTCTACCTTAAGTGAAGAGAATTATTTAATTCTGCCTTTGTTTGGCTTCTCAGGGAGGAAAGGGTTTATTTCATCTTATACTTTCAGTTGACACTTTATGACTGGGAGAAGTTGGGGCAGGAACTCAAGCAGAGCAGGAACACGGAGGCAGGAACTGAAGCAGAGCAGGAACACGGAGGCAGGAACTGCAGCAGAAACCGAGGAGGAATGCTACTTACCGGCTGGCTTGCTCTCTACGGCTTGCTCAGCTTGCTTTCTCAAGTTATCCAGAACCACCTGCCCAGGTACAGTACCATGGCTGGTGAGCTGGACCTGCCCTCAACAATCATTCATCAAGCAAATGAACTGCAGACTTGCCTACAGGGAACTCTTATGCAAGCATGTAACCAGTTGAGAGTCTCTCTTCACACATGAGTCTAGCTTTTGTCAAGTTGACAGATCTAACCAGGACAGATTCTTTGGTCTCTTTCATGATATTTAAAATACTTTCAGATTCGATACATGCTATTCATTTGCATCTGGTGGTAAAGGAAACAGTTCCCCTAGCATTTTCAATATTAAGTGACAATTTTCCAAGCCAAAGAGGCTTGTTTTGTAAGTTAGTCTAGACCTTTCACCACTGATAACATTTCAAATTAAAAATTGCAGTGAGGCTAGAGATAGCTGAGCAAGCAGCTACATGCATGTAGCTGTTGGGGAAGATACAATACACTGTGAACCCTGAGTTTGCATTTGTATTAATTAAATAAAATTAACCTTGGGTCAGGAAGCTTTATTAGCAACTGGTTGACAGAAAGCAATCATAGAACATTAGAGGACATCCAGGAGAGATAGAGAGACACAGGAAGTCATAGGGAGGGATTTGGAGTGGCAGAGCATTTTCTTGTTTGGGGCCTTCTATGGATACCAGCAAGGAGAGAGGCTTAGCTAGTTGCTACTCAACCTCTCTGAACTCTCAGGTTTTTCACCCTAGCCTTTGAGTCTCAAGTCTTATTCATAAATAGAACGATGGGGATTTAGTTAAAGCTACCTTTAGCGGCAGCAACAGAACCAGTGCCTGCGGGGAGCAGAATTCACTCCAGGTCAGACCACTGCTAGAGAAGCAGGCCAGTAACTGCAGGTTTGCAATTGTTGGTTGAAATAGCAATAGATTAAGGAGCAGCCACTGTGCTGGACTTAAAACAACACACAGCCCTGGGTTTGTTCTTCATCATCACATAAACCACGTGCTATAATCCAACACTCAGGAAGTAAAGTGGGGAGAACTAAGGTTCTGGGTCACATCAGCTACACAGTGAGTTTAAGGCTGGCCCGGGTTATACAAAACTCACCTGAAAACAAAAATTTCTGACAGATATAAATAACCTGCTTATGGGTACACAGAGAGATAGATGGTTAGGAAGAGAGTGTATACCCTTCACTTTCCAGCACAGAGTTCCATCTGTCTCCCAATTCTCCATGTATTCTCTTTTCTCTACAGAAAACTCATCTATCTTTTTAGCAGGATAGAATTAATCAATGTTTCTCAACCTGTGGGTTGCGACCCCTTTGCTGTTGAATGATCTTTTCACAGGGGTCACCTAAGACCATTGGAATACACAGTTATTTATATTACTATTCGTGACAGTAGCAAAATTTGAGTCATAAAGTAGCAACAAAAATAGTTTTATGATTGGGGGGTCACCACAACATGAGAACTGTATTAAAGGGTCACAGCATTAAGGTTGAGAACCACTGGAATAAATGTTTCTAAGATTCAGTTAAGTATCCCAGCAGTCATACAGCAGGAAAACTAGCCTCTACCTGTAGAGGTTTAACATGCATAAAACTGCAAAAATAATATCATAAATATTTACATAAATAAAACTACATGCACACATGTGTAAATGCATGCATATATGGACACAGAGTTTTACAATACTGCTGAGGCTTGTTGTCATGGGAACATTACATTAACAGAAGCTTCAAATTTGAGCAACAAGGCTCTTTCATGTCTACACATTCATGAAAGTAGTGACAGCAGGGTTGTGTGTGATACCATCAGCCCCTGGTGGAGATCTGATCTGGTGGCAGTGTTCTATCAATAAAAGCACAACTTAGTCCTGCTTGCCATCCAGTATGTGTTGGTAAAGTTGAACAGCCTCGATGGCTCCTTCCCAATCCTGCCCCTACCATTCTGGCAGGTAAGAGATCCTTGGCAAACAGGATGTTACAGTCTGCCTCATTCCAGCCAAAGGTTCAGTGGTAGTTCTGGGGAAAGCATCTCCTTGTGTACTAATGACTACAGAGAACTGGTCCTTTGGAATACAGTGATAGGCATGGGTCAGCCCACACCAGAATGACAGCGACTGTGACATGCTCATCCAGAGCTAAGCCACTTCATCGTACTGCAAGCTCTCACTTCATCGTACTGCAAGCTCTCCCTCCCCCAGCACAACTTCATTATAACTACCCTACTCCTGAAATATTTTAAATAAAACCTTAACAAGTTTCTATTAAACTTGATAATGACATAATATGTTCCCATTAATTCTTCCATCTATGCTCACGGCCGCAACTCATTTAATGTGTGTTATTGGAAATGCACAACTAATGATAACTTGTTTGTCTCTGAGGGCTTAGATTTCATGGCATTAAGTCAGAGATTATTTTCTCCCCTGGGTCAAAGTCTAGGCTAAGAATATTTTCAACAATGAAAATCATATTAATCAGAAAAAAATAGGCCAATTTTCCTTTTTGCCACCCAAACATCTCTGAACAGAGTGGCACAGCACTTAAGGATCCGCGTGTGAACTCAGTAGAGACAGCTGTGTTTATCTGGGAGGTGCATCCAGCGAGGCAGAGTCTGCACTGAAACTAGCAAAGCAATGTGGAAAAGATGGGAAGCTGGAGGCTGGGAAGTCACCTGGGCTTTCTAGATTAACTACTTATATTTCCACTGCTGTGATAAAACACCATGACCGAGGCAACGTGTAGACGAAAGAATTTATTTGGGCTCGCAGTTCCAGAGGGTTAGAGTCCAGGATGGCAGAGCAGAGGCCTGGCAGTGGGAGCAGGAAGCTGAGGACTCAATCTTAAAGCACAAGCATAGAGCAGAGGAGCACCCTAGAAATGGTGTCCTTAAACCCAGTGACATGCCTCCTCCAGCAAAGCCACACCTACAACCCTCCCCACCCCCATCCCCACCAAACAACTGGAGGACCAAGCATTCAAATGCCTGAGACTATGGGGCATGTCTTATTCAAACCACCACAGAAGAGGAACAACCAAGAATGGACCCATGCCCTTGACTGTGCCTCTCCAGGGAGGAGAGAAGAAACAAATGTCTACCTTGAAGCAACGCAGTGAGAGTCAAAAAAGTCAAGGCAGCACTTGGAGAGTCAGCGGCAGTGGACAGAAAACTGGACTGGTGAACAGCAGTAGGAACCAACACCCTCCTGATCACCGACATCTAGATCAAAAGGATGGGCAACCAGAGAGGTAGTGAGCTCTCAGGGAAAGCCTGCTGAGCATATGCTAATGGAGCATCTATTCATACCATTTCTCCACCAACAAGTGCTTCACCAGATCACCTCAAGAAGATGTGGGGAGAAAGAAGAGCAATGCAGATACAGGGTTTGGGATAAACAAAACAAAAAGATGCTTATAAAAGGACCACCTTAGACACAGGAGATTGAGTGCCATGAACACAGCGGATACTGTTAGGTGCACAAGCAGAGCACTCACCAAAATAGGGGAATGAGAAAAAAAGAAGGGGAAATGTATATTCATAGATGTACATATACCCACTTGAGATCACATTTTTATAAAATAGACATCAATTTTAGCATAAGTGGATATAATAGATGTGGACATATAATCGCACAAAGCCCTTGAGAAGCAAAGAGAAGGGTGTATGCTAGCACAGCCTGTCAAGAGGTGGCAGAAAAATGTCAGGCAGGCATACACATGCATGCACATGTGCCCATGCACCCCCACTTACACTCACTCACATGCCCATCGCTATAAACAAGATAGATTGCATAATATAAATACAGATACACAAGTATAGGTGTGAAGAAATGCCCATTAGAAGCCCTTGACTGAGGTTGTCTTAAGAGATGAGATATCATGACTTCACTCCCTTCCTTATACATTCCTGGCATTGCCTGAATATCGGATAGTTCACAAATGGCATATGAATAATCATATAATATTTGCATAATTGGAGAAAACAAGTCTATTTACACTGAAAAAGTCTTGCCTCTCAATTCGCATAATTTCAAAGCCCTAAGGAAGCTGGTGCTAAATGCAGCACACAGCTAGGTCACCCTTATTTACCAAGGGTCCCTTCAGTTTCAGAACACGCTCCATCTCTACCCAGTCCCCTCCACTAAAGCTCACCAATTTTATTAATACCAATATTTCTCTCTACATGAAATCATGAAATTCTTTATATTCTGAAGAGAAGTATATGTGTGTGTGTGTGTGTGTGTGTGTACATATATGAGTAAATATACCCATAATACCCCTTGCTCAACACAATCATTAGACCATCCTAGCACGCTCCTTTCTGCCCCCACCTCCCTCCCTCCCCTGCACCCTGCTCCTCCCTTACTATGTCTTTCTTGGGGTTGTTGATATGGTATCACTCTTTGGGCCAGCAGAAGTATCTGAAACTCCCAGCTATTGCTCTTTAAACATGATCTTTATCTCAATTTTACTGACTTTTCAAACACTTCCTGATATTCTCACAATCACCACTTATCACAGTTTGAGTGAGCTTTTCCTGTAGTTTTGGGATTTGAATACCCAATTGGTGTGGCACTATTGGGGGAGGCTTATGAGGTGTGTCCTTAGCTGGTTTAAAAAAAAAAAAAAAAGAGTGTCACTGAGGTTGAGCCTTGAGATTTCAAAGCAAGTTCCCAGTTTGCTCTCTAGTTGACGTTCGTGGTCCAATCCAAGAGCCTTCAGCTTCCTTCTCTCGCCTGCCATGCCTTTGCTCCACCATCATGGATGCTAAACCTCGACTGTTAGCTCAAACACACTCTTCCGTAAACTGCCTTGACCATGGTGTTTCATCACAGCAAGAGAAAGGTAAGAGGCATTTTCCTTGAGTTTATATGTATCTTCTCTTTCAGGAGTGTCGGTGATTGAATTACGTCTCCCCAAAATTCCTCTACTGAAGCACCGGCTCCTACTACCTCAGAGTGTGGCTGCATTTGGAACTGGGCCTTTAAGGGGTTGGTTAGGTGAAAATGAGATTTTAAGATAGGCCCTAACCAGACCTGCCTGGCTTCCCCTTTACCCGTCTCTCTATATTCTGGTGCTTTCTGTCTGTTCCTTTGTCTTGTTTCTCCTTCTTCAGTGATTTTTGTATAAAAAGGGTTATGGATCAGTCTGAATGCCTGTTTGTTCTTTGCCTCTTGCCTCTGGAATGCTCCTAGAGCACATGCTCCTGTGGGTTGCATGATGCTCCATCTCCAGCAGGTGGCAGCACAGTGTGCTTTTATAAGCTCACATCCACACAAAGCACAGGAGACCTAGTGGATGTGTGATGGTTGCTCACAGGAAATGGATGAGCAAGCTCATGAGCCACATATGTGAAAAAAAATGCATCACGCATGAAGATAAATGGAGCTTGCGGAATGTTGTTTAGTCTAAATTCCAAGTTACTGAACAAATATGGAGTCAGGTTGGATAACACTAGTGAGTGCCCAGACAGTAGAGGTTTTCATTTTGAAAACTATTGTCAGAATATCCCCAGGCTTCCCTGTTTCACGAAAGGCATTTTAGGTCTTATCTTCAAAACTTCTGAGAAATACAATGCTAGAAACTGAGTTTGTAAAATTCCTATAAAGAATAATGTACTTCATAAAAAAAATAGGATACAAAACATAAAATATGACATGCTTTGTACCAAGAAATTTTTGCAACTGTCATGGGTGTCAAGGGGACCCAGGTGATGGTGAGCTTGGATTAAAATGAAATTGAGTTCTCACTTTGCAAGATGTGCAGTTTGCCTAACGAGAGATTATTAGAGCTTCTGGGAAAGATAGAACTCTTTCATAAAGAGACAGCCTCGTTGTATTTATCATAAAGAGTCGCTTGAGCTTAGAGGTAGTACACACAGCCCACAGCTATGCACTCAAAAGCCACATGAGAAGGACAGAGCAGGACCCAAAACTGCTCCCCTGCCAGCCACAGTGTCTCCCTCTTGGGTTTTCTGTCACCAGGCCAAGGAAATACAGCCTTCTGTTGGGTAGACATCTGCAATAATGATTCTGTCCTATGCAAAGAAAAAGTTTCAATAGATAAGAAAATATCCACAAAAATTAAGAGGTCCATTTGTAGCTGAAATTTTCCTGTTCCTGCCAGGCTCCTGTGGCCCTATGGAAGCTTGGACACAAGTAAACACACAGAGGCTTATATTAATTAAAACTTTTCAGCCATTAGCTCAAGCTAACTATTGACTAGCTCTTACACTTAAATTAACCCATAGTTTTTATCTATGTTTAGCCACATGGCTTGGTACCTTTTCTCAGTTCGGCCTTCACATCTTGCTTCCTCTGTATCTGGTTGGCGACTCCTGACTCAGCCTTCCTATTCCCAGAATTCTCCTCTCTGCTTGTCCCACCTATACTTCTTGCCTGGCTACTGGCCAATCAGCATTTTACTTATTAACCAATTAGAGCAACACATTCACAGCATACAGAGTGATATCCATAGCACTCATTTATTTATTTGTTTGTTTGTTTGCTTGCTTGTTGCTTGCTTATTTATTTATTCCACAAGTAGTTAGTCAATGCTTGTATTATTCTGGAAGCTTCCAGGAGCTACATAAACACAGAGAACATGAAACATGCCCCCACCATTCTGCACCTCATCATAAGAGCATGAAACCCAAGCAAATGGTAAATACAACCAGAAAGATAACTCTGCAAGAGCAACATGTGTTCTGATCCACTGAGCCAACTCTCCAGCTCAGAAAGATAACTCTGATGTGTTCATTTTAGAGACTTCTGACTTGGCCTTAGCTCCACCAGAGGCACTGTGCTGCATATCCCTATGGGATATCTAACACATTCCTAATTTCTCTATACACCATCCAAAGGCCTCACTGAACAGAGCTGTTGGGTGTTGTTGCATGGACTATTTATTCACTGTGCAGCTTCAGGGCATGACATTCATAGAGCCTGGGTTACCAAAGAGGCAAAGAAAAAAGAGTAAAGGTCTGAACATGAGAATGAAGACAAAGATGCATTAGTGTGAAAGCAGAGAGGACTCTATTTGTCTCATGAATTTTTATTGGACATCTATGATGTAACAGAGGTCATCAGCACCCTGGCCTTTCTACTCTATCACCCCTCCCATAGACATTCAACTTCTCTTTCTCAACAGCCTGCTTCTCCCAACTTGTTAGGACCCAAGTTTTCAGCACATGTCCCTAGCAGAAAATCTAGGGATCTTAAAGAGGAAGTACTAAAAGGCTGGTGATAGCAGTCACCAATGCTATATTGGTACCAGCAGCTGGTAACTTGGGAAATTGGCTTTTCCAGGAACTTCTCCAGAGAATGACTGCCTCTGGGAGGTGCCTGTGAGAGTGGTCTCTGGGAGCAAATCTCCACAGGTGAAATATTTTTCTTTCTGTGTGTTTTATCACCATTAAGCTTCTCATCCATCTAGGCTCTGCTTGTGATCCAGCATAGATGGGGCCAATGACCTCCAGGCCTCATCCCTAATGCACAGCTATTGGCAGCTGGTAGTTGGTGGAGGATGGAGAATCATTCTTCCTTGAGATGTGACCACTGGGAGTTTTCCCACATTCATGCATGTATGGGCAAAACTAAACATGGGTTTTAGTGGGTTGTTTTGTTTTCTAAAGACATGATGTTGGAAAGGGGGCCTGTTGAGGAGTTTGTGGTAAGAACTGAAAGAGGGAAATAGGAGATGGTAGATATATTTGCATTTTATTATATACATTTATCAAGTTATCAAAAATAAAGAGAAATTTAAAATAACAATAAAGTAGTGCCTCTCTTTCCATAGGATTCTAGGTTCTAGCAAGCTGACATTTACCACTGACCATCACACCCGTGGTCTGAGAGGTTTGCAGTCATTGTTAGTTGGCATTATGGTTTTAGAGCCTGGGTCAACAGAGAACATAAGAGCAGGGACTATACAAAACTGTTCACTTCATGGTGGCTGCGAAGCAAAGATAGAAGTGACTAGCATCTCAGTATTCCCTTTATGAATGTGCCTTCATTGATCTAACTTCCTTTTACTAGGTCCTACCTCCTGAAAAGTCCTACCCCCTGCCAAGTAGCTCCCAGGCTGGGGACCAAGCTTTCAACACACGGGCCTTAAGAGGACATTCAAGACACAAGCTATAATAAACATGAAGTTATCAAATATCTCACAAAATTGACTAAATGCTATCCTGAAAGTAGAAACCAGAACAATTGAACAGGGCCAATGTCAATGGCATCGTAAAGTGGAAAAATACTGAGGCACAGGATTGGAAGCTCACCTCCAGCTGTGTATCCACAATAGAAGACTGGTCCTAAAAGGCACTTACTTGCCTTGTTTTATATGCCAATAAAGCACCGATTATTTCTAACAAGTTCATTTCAGATGACAGCCCACATTATGTTCAAGTAATCATATAACATTAGTGGTACATAATGTTTAGTTTATGTCATTTAAAAAAAAAGATAATGTGAGTCTTCTAAAACAGTCCTCTTGTAGCTTTCATTCTTATGGACACAATGATAAAAGACCAAAAGGCTAAAGGTGCTCCCTTTCATTGCAGGGTATTGAGTGCTCATCCAAAACCTAGACGTCCATTATCATCCTGCAGTATTCTGCAGGGGGTCTCTGACACCCTGAGAAGGTGCTCAGCTTCACAAGACCACCCTGCTGACTCTTTGGAATGCATAGTCTTCGTGGCTGTGGCCATCCTGAATCGTGGTATATTTAGAAGCTCCTCTGCCTTCTCCCTACCAGATGCAAATAGCAGCTCTCCCCTCCTTGTAACCATTGTTACCCAAGGTCCTCTAGGTTAGGGGAAGAGGAAGACAAGGGGCAAAATTGTCTCTAGTGGAGAATGTGAGTAGAACCTCCTCTCTAGCACATGCCACAAACCCTTCCCAGAAGGAGTTTCCATGTGATCATTAGTGTTCATCTTCTCAGGTCAGTGAGATTGTCCCAGCTCTTCCAAAACAAAGGCTCTCATCTTCGCATCTGATAACTTGAAACTTCGGTACATCCCTGAATCCCTGTCACATCACAGTTATATTTCATTATTTATGATATGAAACTTGGGGAGAAGGAAGACGCTACTCTTGCAGAGATAGTCTTGGCAAAAGAGGAAATCTAGAGAGAGCACTGCTTTCTTGGGTACTTGAGAGAAAAAGAAGCTCTGAGACGGAGAACTCCCAGAGAGAACAGACTCATTCATCTTTGCTATACACAGGCTAAAAGCACAAGATGGAGATAGCCCATGATACATCAGACAGTAAAGCTTGCTATTTTTAAATATTTTCAAGAATAATACCTAACACAGTAATTCTAGCGTAGTTTCAGTCTTGATGTATTCATTTTGATAAAAATTGACAAAAAAAAATGCTTATCCTGAAATGTTTTTATCTGAAGCTGAAACAACCCAGGAAAGTCAAATTAACAGCAAATTTGATTAGTAATCTCTTAAGAATTTTTTAACCTTAAGGTGAGGAGAGTCTTAAAGGTGTTGATGACTCTGTAAAGTTACTTGTAGAAACCTTGCTTCATAGTGGGGATTTTTGTTCATTTGGTTTTGCTTTTCATTTATCGGGGAGAGGTAAACTAAAATGTAAATACTTTGTGGCTGTTTTAAAGATTTTACTGTAAGTTGTTTTTGTCAATCTTTCGCATGAAAAAGAATAATGACATTGTGGCAAGCCATGTATCTGACTTTAAAAGCCTTCATATGCTGTGTCCTCCACATGTTGAAATAGCTGTATTTTACGGTGAGGACTTCAAAGCCGAGAATGACTGGTTTTTTTACAGTTAAAGCTAGTGTGGGCCAGACAGTTCAGAGTCCGTGTCCCAACCACAATGTTAAATTGCCCAAGACTCAAGCTGGGTGTGTGTCTGTAGATAAGTAAGGACTGTGCCACCACTGAGAGATAGAGAAAATAAGCCTGCTTTCATATTATCCACTTTTCCTTCCCCCACTGGCCCATTTTCAAGATGATAGCCCTCTGAGCAAGCTAATCTCAGACAGTTGAACACACAATTTTTCTCCTAAATTGACAGTCCCCTGAGCCAGATCTGTATGGAAGAGATGAAGCTGGACCATTCACTGTCATGCTGGGGAAAACCCACTCTCTACACCCTTGTCTCTGGTGCTCTTTCTCTCAGACAGCAGCATCCCCTTAGAAGGCAATGCTCCGATGAGTTTCCCTGTTTGTTCTTCTCTCTCAGCTATATTAGCACCTCTCTTCCCTGACAGTACACTGTGGTGATGGACCCGAATGACTCCTGCTTTTTAAGAAGACCTTCCCGTTCCTTCTAAAACAGACACACAGCCATCTCTCGGTACCCATAGAGAATGGCTTCCAGCCCCCACCCAGAACCCCCTGGATATGAAAGCTGTATATGTTCAAGTCCTAGAATAAACCAGCTTGATATTTCCAAGAACCCACACACAGCCTCCCATATACTTTAATTCACCTCTAGAGTACTTAAATATTTACTATAAATGCTGTGTAAATAGTTTTTATAATGCATCACTTAAGGAACAAGAAGAAGAAATAATGCCTGGACATTTTATTTTATAAATTACTTCTAATATACAAGTTCGGTAAGTGCCTGGCTCAGCAATCTGTCCTGCAGAGAATGAAAAAGATTTCTGTCATATTTCTAAGTATTTTCAGGGTGGATTCTAAATTCTCTCTAAATGGAAAACTCAATTTTTACATGCTACAGAGTAGATTTTAATTTGATTTTTATCTTATCTCACTATTGTACTTAGATACTGGGATTGTTATCTTAAAGAACAACAAAATCTAATTTCTCTGGTTAAGAATTAAAGTTTTTTAACATGTTCTCATTTGATTAATGAGCAAAGTCTAAGTAATAAGACCCCAAAACTGAAAAGAAGCAAACATTGAAAATGCAATGATGTATATGTGAATATATCCAAGTTGTCCTGATATTCACCATGTAGCCCAGGCTAGTCTCGGTATTTTAATATTCCTACCTCAATTTCCAGAGTGCTGGGAATATATGCAGACCCCGCCACATCTCATTTAATTTTTATTTTTAAGCAGTACCTCACCTATCATTTATCATCCAAAAAGTAAATTGATTTTTTTAAAAACACAGCATCGCCACCTAGTGTTCTGTATAAAAATTCTGGAATCATCGGGAACTAAGCAGAACATGATAAATACATATATGGATTTAAAAAAACAAAAAACAAAAAAACAGAAGGGCTTTCACCATACAGTATATTCCCCTGGAGTGGACTTCATATGTCAGTAAGTTTTCAAATTAACATGATTATGTAAGTAAGTAGCCCAGGAAGTCTGCAAAGGCTGAAAAATTTTAAATGTACTTAATATGTGCCAACTGTAAATATTGTTTTCATACTCCCTCTACAAATGGTACATCCTACCTATAACCCTGGCTAGCATGAAATAGAAAATACAGCTAATGGGAATATATGGACCATCTTATACCACCCATACTTTTCATAGGCAAATTCACACCTCCAAGTCAAAGCGGAATTTGGAGGCCTAAGCTCATCAAAGGAAGGCCATCCAGTGATCTCACTGTGTGTGCATTTTGATTATGGCTCACCAATGTCTACTGCTAAGTCAAGTCTGAATTCCCTCACTGAATTCCCTCCTGTACCCACATCCCCATCTTTGACACTAGAGTTCAAAAACAACAGACCTCTGAATGCAAGCAGAACCATGCATGGCAGAGGCCGTAGGGGAGGAGACAGGAGGAAGGGCTGGAACTGTACATTGTGGACAAGGGCTACCTAAGTACTCACTGTGGGGTTCCTCATTTACTTCCAAGCCTGTCAGAACAGAAAATAAGATGCTGTGCGTGGCCACTCGAGATAACTAGCTGTTCGCATTGAAAAAGTATAGACCTGGGGCAACCTGCTGACTCCAAATAAACAGCCTACCCTGTGAGGGCCGCTGCTCCAGATGGTTTATTATTCACATGCCAACCAACACTTGACTCTTCTAATGAGGACACCTAAGGTCAGGCAGAGATTTCCATCCTGTAAAATAATAGCGATCTCTGCTTGGTGAAAAGAAAATGCATTCAAGATGTGTACAATGTCTAAAATATTGTAGATACAGCCTATTTTTGCTTCAAAGATGCATTTTACATTCAGAGACACCTGTATTCATTGCCCTTAGGAAAACATCACTTTACCCCCAAGAGCCTTTGTTGGCCCACGGGTTACCAGATGCCAGCTACTAGGTCAGAGGATCTTGCTTTGTAACAACATGCTGGCCTTGAATGAAGCCGTCAAAGCAGATGGTACCTGAGACCAGAAAAGAATGAGCTCACAGGCTTCACCAAGCTCACAGACCAGATTGCACCATTGGTTCTATGCTTCCTTGTTAAAAGTTTATTCAGTCAGTGCACATTTGTGCAGCTTATATTTTGTAAGCCATGCTCTTGTTAATAATACTTGGTGTTTGGGGAGAGTCTAATTCTCAAATATTTCAGCCTTCTTCAGTGATTACTTCCATCCACCAAGAAGGTCATAAGAATCATCAGGAATCAGGTTGATATAGGTCCTTGGCCAGAAAATTCAAAGTTAAAGTTATTTGAAGAGAAAAAAAACAAAAACCACCATGTGAGTGTGCCTCACACAGCACTTCCATTGGGCTGACTGGTCTGACTTTGGACTCCCTACACCTCAGTACTCCTTTATACCTGGCTCCGATTGCTCTGCCACACATGCGCGCACGCGCGCGCGCACACACACACACACACACACACACACACACACACACAAATGCATGCACACTGACATGCTATCTAGGAATATAAGAACCAGCTATATAATTTACAAAGTCCAGAGTAAATTGAAAATGAGAAACCCCTTGAAAATGCCACGAAGAACTTCAATCCATGATAGAAACACAACAGTAACAGTGTGTCATGTGACTCCACAGGCCCATGCATCCATGAAGCTAGCTTTGACCATGTGGAATGCCACTACCCTCCAAAGAGGCCAGCACCACATTTATTGTTTACCAATACACTCTTCTCCAATGTCTGGGCTCTCAACCCACTAATAACACGTACTGAAAAGACACAGCTTCTCCCTGAACCTGAGGGCCACAGCCATTCCTCTTCAGCTTCTCCCTGTCCCGATCTGCATCACTGACACCTGCAACATGTTGTCCATGTCAGTTGCATTATTGCTGTTCCTACTCTGTAACACGAATCTTAAAAAGTCTTGTTAATAAAAAGAAACCTGTAGCCAGGTAATGGGGTCAACACTGGAAGATCAGAGAAGCAGAACAAGCCACAGGTACCTCACCTTGCCAATTCCTCAGCTGATCCTGTTTCCTCAGACTGGAAGCCTCTGAGTCCTTATCCAAATGGATCTCAGCTGAACTGCTTCTGAAAAGCCTGAAAGCTTAGCCAAGCCAAAAGCTTCTAGTTCCTGGTCTTCAAGCCTTTCTGCTTTCTGCTATGACTCCCTGGGATTAAAGGCGTGAGTCACCATGCCTGGCTGTTTCCAGTGTGGCTTTAAACTCAGAGATCCAGAGGGATTTCTGCCTCTGGAATGCTAGGATTAAAGGTGTGTGTGCCACTATTTTCTAGCCTCTGTATCTAGTGGCTGTTCTGTTCTCTGACCCCAGATAAGTTTAATAGGGTGCACAATATTTTGGGGAACACACTACCACCACACTACTCATTCATTTCATGTCGTCAACCAGAGCACGAATACCCTAGAGCCCAGGAATATGAAGTATTATTTATTTTGTTCTCTCTGCAGAGTCTGCACTGAGCTACGTTTCTGGTAAATACCTAGAAAATGATCCCTAATTGGACTGGAAAAACTAAAAATACATTTCCAGATCTACAAAACCAGAGATTCTGATTTTTCTCATTCAAATGAGAAGAGGGTATCCATCTTCTGCTTTGCTTTGTGATCTGAATTTATTTCCCTATACAAGTGGCCACTCAACAATACCTCGTGTGCCTGCCTGCCTGCTCTAGGCAAGGTATTATGATACTTAGATGTTGGAAAAACAACAAAATAATGATAGAGAAAAAACAAACAAAAAAAAAAAACAGGACCCTGACCCTTACAAGGCTATAAATTCAGATCAGAACCTTGGCCAACAATGTTTTGAAGCATTTCCCTTTGGCAACAGGAGAGGGGACATCAACATCAAAACTGCAGCCTGGTGACACTCAGGCTCGTGAACAGGTGTGTGTACACTCATGTGCATGGACAATGTACAGTTATGTGAAAACTGTTCAGGACTGGCTCCAGAGAGCCCACCAGGCAGTTAGAAGGGAGCATCTAGGCCACAGAAGGCTACGGGTAACAAGGTCAAGACTGACCAGTAGAGAACTCCTCCAGAGCCCCTCAGGGGGATCATTATCATGGAGTGAGCACTCCAGTCTGTTTGGGGTATTTTGGCACATTTCCCTTTGATTATTGTAATCTCTCTCCCAGAAGGTAACATAGTCTCAGTGTTTCACCAAATACCACATTTACTTCTGAAAACCTCTCAGAACATATTTTGCTTTATCTTCTTAAGCACAGGAGATAAAATTCGCTTCCCCATCTCTCCACCTCCGTGCCTGCACTGGTTACCCCACAGCTTGCTATAGTCATCCTCTAACCTGCCCACCCCAAAGGACCACACCTCTTTCCCTAGTGCTTACTGCCTTCAATGACTCTAAAGGGGAAGCTTGCTATTTCTGCACTAGCTAAGGGTAGCAAAGGGAGGAAAGAAATCTTCAGGGAGTGTAGACAGTACTAGGAGAATGTATCCCTATACTCTTTATCTAGTCCGTTCTGCATGGGCTGTCCCAAGAGCCTTGGTTCAGTGGACATGTTTTCCGATAGAAGAAATGAAAAGAATACCTTTCTTTTTTAACCAACCCCCAGGCTAAAAGCAGAAAGTGAGAAACCTAGCAAATACGGCCATAGTCCTAGCACACAACTGAAGAAGCTGAGGGAGACTGGCAGCTACCATGTACAGTGGCTCCCCTGCCTCAGCTCTTTCCAATGTGGCTTTGAGCTCCTCAGCGGAAGGGCCCTTGCACCACTGGGTGTGCTGTGGTTGATGGAAGGGGGCAGAATCAGTGCTGGGCTGGTTCTGAGTCCAGGGGCAGGAGTCCACACATGACCTGACTCCCTGTCTTAGAGGCCTGCCAGCTTCCATGTAAGCCAATCCGGACCTGCCTCTAAGAGCGGTAGTTCTCACATCACACGTTTACATTATGATTCATAACAGTAGCAAAATTACAGTTATGAAGTAACCACGAAATAATTTTAAGTTTGGGGGAACATGGGGAACTATATCAAAGGATCGCAGCGTTAGGAAGGTTGAGAACCACTGTCCCAGGAGCTATATAAGCCCAGCTGAAGCATGGAAGGGAAACCTACCACCAAGTGATCTGACTACAGTTAGAGGATTCAGCTCAGATGAGACCAGAAAATCTTCCTACCTGAGCTCAGCCAAGTGCTCAATCCTGTCCCAGTCATAAGCTAACTAGAAATATTTCCTTTTCAGCCACTAGACTCACTAGTAGTGCTTGGTTGTTTAATTTTATTTTCATTTTTTAAAATAGGCATGTAGTCAATGCCGGCTTTGAATTCTACGTAGCTCAGGCTGTCCTTGAACTGTTGGCAGTCCCCCCGAGTGCTGAGATTGCAGGCGTGTGTCACCGCACTCAGTTTTCCCCTGTAGTTTATCAAGAAGCTTCTTACCCAATCTGGTTCACACAATACGGTAGAGGGCGTGATGGGAAGATGAATTCAATATGAAAGAGTGTGCGAACTGCAAGCGCCCAGCTTAAATTTTGTGCCCATCATGTGCTAGCCTGCCCTCTTGTGAAGCACTATCAAGATAACACCAAGAATATCTTAATCACCTACCATCATTATATGACGACATCATAATGAAGCCTGTGCTTCATGTCAGGTGATGGAGGAATACGGCCTGTGTTGCCTAGTGACAGGGCTTCCTTCTGAGAACGGTGTGGCTAGACAATTTTGCTGTATGAACACCAGAGGTTGCGCTTACTTGAACTAAGTTGACGATCATGTCACTAGACATGTAATCTTACGGGACAACCACCATTCATGTAGTGCGATGTCGCTTTGTCAAGCCGTCATTACGCCGCGGGCAACGATACGATGCTACTTGTTTCTGCGCACTGAATGGATCGCGTTCCCCGTACGTGGAGCTCCAATTAATTTGTTTTTACTCACACAATACTAAGTCTTTCTTCATTAACAATCTGTCAGCTGTTGCTCTTTGTCTTGTGGCCTGCCTCCTTGGCAGACTTCCCACACCATTGTTCCTCTTTCCTTTTCCCAGCATGCCTTTCATGCTCTTTTGCCACACTGCTCTGGGGTATGAGGTCTGCACAGCCAGGCTGGAGAGTTGGGGGTAGAAGGAAGAGGGACTGCCTCTAAGCAGATCAGCCACTAGCTACAACTAGGAAGGCTACCCAGACCTCAAAACACTTTCTAAACGGCAGTGTTCCTATTCACATCGAAGCACCCCCAGAGGCAGGCCTCTATTCATCACCTTGGCAGACTGGAAGCCCCAGACTCACAAATGTCATGGGTACTGCAGGTGATAGGCCCTGCAGACCACAGCTTGAAGTCAAACCCTAACCCTGCCCAAATTCCAGGATCCTGGGGCACCCCTGCTTCAGAAGACAGACTCCATGGGTAATTCATTGGTTCATCATTTGGGAGCTTCCTTTGCTCTTTGCTTTCTGTTTTTAAATTTCCCACCAATAAACCACTAAAAACAAAGCAAAACAAATGGTTCTCCTCTGAATCTGGCTGAGGCCTAATTCAGTTTTGCCACAAGTGAATAAGAAATGATAAATCTGTGTCAATATCAAGATTTTTTTCCCTCTTCTCTAGAAATCCTCTCATTATCACAACCCAGCTGGATGGAGTGGGAAGCTACAGACTACAGCCTTGAGTTCAAATTCTGCTCTCCCACTGAGGTATGGTTCTGTGCTACAGGGCAGATAAGCTAAAGCAGCAGTTCCCAACCTTCCTAGTACTGCAGCTCCTTAATACAGTTCCTCATGTTGTGGTGACCCCCAACCATAAAATAATTTTCATTGGTACTTCATAACTGTAAATTTGTTATTGTTATGAACCATCATAATATCAATAGCTGGTATTTCCGATGGTCTTAGATGACCCTTATGAAAAAATCAGTTGACCCACAAGGGGTCACAACCCACAGGTTGAAAACCGCCAGGCTAAGATTTGGCCAGGGCATTTTCCAGAACTCGCTGATGAACAAAATCCTGCTGCAGAAACAATGTGAGAAAAGAATGTGTTCTTTCGACCTGTCGATTCATGTTAAATGAACCTGGGGTGATAAAAAGCAAGAGGCTGTCAGGCCAGCTCAATAATTCATAAACCTGACAAAAATTAAATAAATAAATGCATATCCTGTGTAAGTCACTTCAGAGTGTTTGAGAGCATTGGTCTCTTTCATCATTTGCAAGACTCCCAGGAATCTTTGGGATGTGCTCTGTTGCATGCAATTTACACCTCACTCTGTGAAAATCCCTGTGTCCTTTAGACCCTGTGTTACTGTATAGAAGGCTTTACGGTTGTGGTACCCTGAGGACCTGTGAATTTATAAATCTGGCAGAGGCAGACGGATCCCTAAGCACCTGTGATATATGCATGAGCTCCTTCCAGAGGACAGCCACTGGACACAGCTACAGATTGAATTGTGTCCCCAAAAAATCATATATTGAAGTCCCAGGCTCCAGTAACTTAGGATGGTTTGATTTGGAGGTAGATCCTTTTAAGACGTGAGTAAGCTAAAATGATCTCCTTAGTGGGGTCCTAATCTACCCTGTCTGAAAGTTTGGATTCAGAGAGATGCCAGGGATGAACATGAAGAAAGGCCATATGGAGACACAGTGAGAGAAAAAGCCATGCTGAGGAGGCTGGGGCTTGTGGAGAGACTTCTAGTCTCCCTAACATGAGGAAAATATCTTTGGTCAAAGTCTGTCTGTGGCACTCTCTTAGGATAGCCTGGGCTAACTCATGCAGATCCCACTGGGAAAGAGCAAGAAGAGAGGCTAGTTTCCCAAACCACATTTGCTTCTGAATCTGCCTGGCACTGACTTGGAGTGGTATCAACTGCACGATGCTGAGCTCATGCGTCAGACAAGCTAGCACACAGGCTACAGGTGTTAAATCTTCCTTTTCTCACCCTTCACTTCAGGAAGCACACTTGGGTACAACTACGGCTCCCACTGGTCAGAACTGAACTGCTGGAGGCCAGACTAAGTAAAGAGGAAGATATTGATGAAGGCCAAGAGAGACCCTATGGAGGCCATGGTGCCTGTCCAGTGCTGGGTGCTGGGAAGTGCTTGAGAGCACTCTGATCACACAGTAAACAGACAGCACACGCCCTGTTAACAAATAACAGAAGGATCTTAGTTCATCCTGTGATGTTACAATGGAATGGTGCAGACTGAATAATGTATAACATAAATTTTCTTCTCGTGTCTCTGGGCATGGGAAGTAGTCCAATATGGGAACCCAAGGACAGAAGGCTGGCCTCTGGTGAAAGGCATTCCTTGGCAGAAGGCAGGAGAGAAAAGAGGGGCTGAATTTACAGTTTTCTAAGGAGCCCACCCCTGGATATCAGACTTATTGGATCTTGAAATGACATTAATCCATTTGTGAAGGTGATGAAGGCCACAGTCTTATGCCCTCTATATGTGCACAAGTAGGCACACACACACACACACACACACACACACACACACACACGCACGCACGCACTTACACAGACACATACACATATTCATTCATATACATAACTAACTGATTAATGAGCCCACTCCCCAACGCTGCTGCATTACAGATCACATTTCCAATCCAAGACCTCATGGGGACAATTTCAAATCCTACCAACAAGGAATAGTTCTGTGGGTCTCTGTCTTAGTTAGGGTTTCTATGGCTGTGGTGAAACACCCTGACCTAAGAGCAAGTTAAGGAGGAAAGGGTTTATTTGACTTACACATCACTGTTCATCATCAAAGGAAGTCAGGACAGGAACTCAAATAGGTCAGGATCCTGGAGGCAGGAGATGACGCAGAGTCCATGGAGGGGTGCTGCTTACTGGCTTGTTCCTCCTGGCTTGCTCAGCCTGCTTTCTTATAGAACTTTTCTTATAGAACCCAGGACTACCAGCCCAGGGATGGCACCACACACAGTAGGTTGGATCATCCTCCATCAATTACTGGTTAAGAAAATGCCTTGCAGGCCTGCCTACAACCCAATCTCATGGAGGCATCTTCTTAATTGAGGTTCTTTCCTCTCAGATGACTTTAGCTGTGTCAAGTTGACATAAAACTCTTCAGCACAGTTTCCAATAAATACTAAGAATTTCTCTGCCCCATTTCCTTGCCAAGATGTAATGGAGCCCACCCCAGTCCCTAATCAGACACATACATGATGACACCAAGTCTCTCTCTTGCTGTTAGGGAAAGATGTTACAAGCCAAGAAAGGTAGAGAGTGAAATAGATTCTGTGGTACTGTATTGGAATCTATCGTGATAAATGTATAATCTCCATAGGTAGGTAGGTAGGTAGGTAGGTAGGTAGGTAGGTAGGTAGGTAGATAGGCAGATAGATAGGCAGATAGATAGATAAATGATAGATGATGATAGATAGATAGAGATAGATAGATAGATAGATTAACATTGACATGTAGATCTGTGCATATGCATGAATTAGTGTGCACACATACTGCTCCACTTTTGCTGGAAGTACCAGTATTCATTAGTGATAAATACAGTTCTCACATATTATTTCTTTTCTAACATTTATTTTATTTAGTCAGTTAGTCATGTGTGAGCATGTGTGTATGTATCTGTGTGAGTGCATGTACCTGTGTATGCACATATTTGTGCAAGTGTGGAGAACCTACGAGTATGCTGGGTCCCTCAAAGCTCTAGTTACAAGTCTTTGCAGGGTGTGGTGCTAGCCTTGTTATATGGGCACTAGGATCCAAAATCTGGTCCTCATGATTGAATAGCAAGTGTCTTTAACACTGAGCTGTCTCTCCAATGCTCAGACTTTATTTCTGAGCACAAAAAAAAAGAACTAGGGTGTTTGTTTTGTTTTGTTATTTACACTTACTCATATGTGTAGGGGTAAGAGCAGAGTGTATTGCCACAGTG
Organism: Peromyscus aztecus; assembly: GCA_902168405.1. Taxonomy (NCBI): domain Eukaryota; kingdom Metazoa; phylum Chordata; class Mammalia; order Rodentia; family Cricetidae; genus Peromyscus; species Peromyscus aztecus. The sequence continues at coordinate 13,028 of CABHPQ010163060.1, read as the reverse complement.
CGTATGTGGAGGTCAGAGCATGAGTTATGGGAGCTGGTTCTCCCCTTTCTCCACATGGGTTCTGGAGAATGGACACAGGTCATCAGGGTTGGTGGCAAGTGCTTTTACCTGCTGAGCCATCTCACCAACCAGGAATCAGAGCCGCGTGAGAAGTGGTTGCTTCTAGAAACAGTACAGGGAAAAGACAAGCTGGGAGCAAAACACCTGCTGCCGCCTCAGTCAGGGAGAGATGGAGAAGGGTGGAGTCTTGCAGATGGACCACAGGACCCACCTTAATCCCGAGACCATGGTGTCCAACGTGGAATGATGAAAGGAACAAAATGAGAACAGGTTCATATTATAACACATAGCATATGAGAAATACCCATGAGCCTTTGCTGACGTAAATGCTTAAAGCTAGTAAACAGAAGAGAAAGAAGAGTTCCTAGCACAGAATTTCGATTAAACAGCACAGAAGGCGGGGCACAGAATCACCAGTAGACAAACACATCAGCAATGGCTACTGAGGAAAGGTTGACTGACGGATGCTGACATTCGTGGATAGAGGTCGCAGGAGAAACAGTGTTTAACCTTATCTTTATGTAGTACATTGATACCACACAAGGTAAGTAAGTATCAACACCAGAGGTAAAGAGACTGCCTTACAGAGGAGGGACCTCAGCAAACATCCCCTGAACTAAGTGACCAAGTCAACAATGAGTGGGGTCATTGAAATCTGGAAGCTGAGGCAATGGTGTGAGGACAACACAACTTCCTCCAGGGAGCTTCCTGATGAAAGATCGTGCAGGAAAAAAATCTTCAAATAGGATGACCTTGAACAAAAAGACCAGAAAAGGCTCTTCGAGTGGGACCAAGCTACGAGAGACAAGGGGCAAGCGCAGCCTGCAAGGAGTCAAGGGAGAGGGGACAGCGCCGGGTCTTGGGAACGCGGTATTCTGGAGTACCAGTTTAAAACTCACAAAACTAGAAGAATGTGGCCAGGCAGCAATGCTCCCTCCTCAGTTTTCATAATCTCGCTGCAGCGACATCAGATGTTAACAGTAGGAGACATTGGCGAGGGAACGCATGGAAGCTCTATTACTTAGGCTTCTCCACAAGACTAAAATGAGTTCTCTTTTAAAGCAAGTCGAAGCACTATGGCTGAAGTGAATTATTCCATGTTCACTCAAAGGTCATTACTGCCTGTTCATTTTAAAGGCTAGGCTGAAAACTTGTCTTTGAACCATATTGTCCAAAGAAAATCCATTTCCCCGTGCACAGAGAGCTGAATTAAGAGAACACGGACGTGCCTAAGCTCTTGCAATTTCCTCTTCAGCTAACACACAGCTGCCACCCACCATTTGCTCCATTTACCATATGCTCCACTGTCTTTTACTTCTGTGGAATGTATTCTGCGCTCCCTGCTTTATTGGTCTTCTAATTTCACTGTAGGTTGAAGGGCTAAATTCCATTTTATGACTTGCCTGGCAGAGAGGCGATGTTTTCTTTTCTGCCGTCTAATTCCAAACAAATAACCACACAGCAGCAATTTCCTTTTCACGAGCCAAGGCCAATGTAAAGGCAATTCTTTGCCAGTCCAGAGTATGAGCTGTCATGAATCAGACACTTTCTCTTGCTGTTTGGTGAGTATTTCATACATGTGTTGTTTACCACGGGGAGTTGGCTTTTGAGATGAGCTCTGGGTAGAAATGACCTTGGTCTAAGATTCTAACAGAAAGCTATGAGGCATGTGGAGAGGGGAGGGGGCAGGATGAGAGTCAAGGACACCCGATGATGCCTGTATTTCAAGAGGGCCTACACAGTAGCCTCTGTACAGTTTGGACTAAAGTGTTTTCTTTTCCATTGTCTCATGGACATAAGAAAGCTTTGCCACATGTCAGTTTTCTCACTCCTGTTGGGTGGGTGAGAAAGCTGAGGTCCCGAGAGCATGGAGTTATCAGAGGCCTCTGGTTCCAATGGAGTCTCTGCTTTCCTACAGTCTTGAATGTTTCTAACACTCTTTCATTTGTTCCTTTCCAAAAGAAGCTGCTTCTGTCTGTCACAATGAATCACTGGGGGACTCAAGAGGCTATTCTTGGTAATGGAAGTTATCTCCAGCCACCAACCCTTTTCCTGTGATCCCAGCTCAATCCTCTCAGGGCCAGTAGTCCAATGGATGCCCACAGCAGGGTGCAGTGTTGAAAGTAACCCAGAAACTGGACAGAGGTAATGTTGGCTGCTTTTCCCATTGCTATTGGCTAACAGAGCTCTTACATGCTATAAGAGCAATAAGGACTTGGTAAAAAGCATATTTAGAATTCTGAATTTTCAATTTTTTTCCTGGTTAGTGATATATAGTGCATTATCCTCGTGGAGGAGTAGGGGGCAGCAGTGATCACAAAGAGAAGCAATGGAAAGTCCTGTGAACAATGTTGCCATGCTAGGTGTATGGCAGGTTATGCCATTCAACACAGTTTGGACTTAGTATTTTCAGCTTATGATGTATTGATCAAGTCGTGATTCCATCATAAGTTGAGGAGTATCTGTATTTGGCATGTGCTAGGCATGGTAACACACAGATTTAATCCCAGCATTCGAGAGGCAGAAGCAGATAGATCTCTGTGAGTTTTGAAGCTGGCCTAGTCTATGTAACAAGCTCCAGACTAACCAGGTCTGGATAATGAGATCCTGTCTCAAATCAAGAAAAGAAGGAAGGAGGGGAGGAAGGGAGGGAGGAAGGGAGGGAGCGAGGGAGCTAGGGAGCGAGGGAGCGAGGGAGCAAGGGAGCGAGGGAGCGAGGGAGCAAGGGAGCGAGGGAGGGAGGGAGGGAGGGAGGAAGGAAGAAGCAAGGAAGGAAACAGTGTATTTAGCACACATCTGCATAGTTGCCAATGCTCGTGTGTATGTACCTAAGAGAGTTGTGAAAAGACAAAGTTACTCTTTATTCCTCCTTATTACACACTGGAAAGCAATAATTCTCAACTCAAATTGCTACCCTCCAGCCCAATGCCAAAGAATCCATCTCACACATAATCCATGGCACTGCTGTAACTCACTGTAAATGTCTTTCAATTTGAAAGCACAAATGCAAACAGGTGTGAAGGAGCATAACTGCATGCTCTCTAGAATCTGAAAGCACCATGTTCCTCAATGCTCTGTCAATCATCTCCATTCCTTCCTCACCTCAAGTTTCAGCCACTTTCATTATTCACAATGAAGATGTCAGTGGGTTCTGAGATGAATACTAAAGATGTCTATCTGAATGTCTGTTTACTCTAGAGATAATCACCTGGCGATTTCTACCTAAAAATGCATATACAAATAAATATATGCAATACATAAAGAGGCCAGCAAGACAGGTTTGAATTTTTTTATGGTACAGCAAGGAGAGTACTTTCTCTTTGGTGTATTGGTATGCAAGCTCACAAACTATTAAAGATGGGACAGTTGTAGTGCTAGGTGTTTTCAAATATGAAGTCAGAACATAGAAGAAACTGCCTATAAAATTATAAAGTATGCTTGGGTGGTACTCAGTGATGGAGACAAGGGAGGAGGTATGACCTCACTGTTGGGGATGTAACTAAGTAGCACCTATGAGAACAGCAATTTTTACAATTTATCTAAGGACCCTTGAAACTGTGCCTTTGCAGCCAAGTCACTTCTGTGAAGGAAATATTTAGTGAAATTATCCTAAAAATGTGGAAAGGTTCACACACCGTGGGGTTCATCACAGCACTTGATGTCGGGGCAGAACTGAAATGATGGCGACATCACAGTGAACCAGTGGATGCATGCCGGCTCCTCAGTGGGATGTTACCCGGGCACTCAAGTCTTGTTTACAGAAAGTGATGCAGTGGAAAACAGCAATCATAATGACACAGCAGTGCAATCAGGGAGATATTATGTTGTTGCTCTTTATTTCAGAGACTTACAAAGGAAATCTCAAGAGAGCTTCAAAGTCATGGAGACTTTCAACCAATAATGAGCATCATTCAATTCATATCCTACAAGAGGTGATGCTTTTATTACTTTTAAAATATTAGTTTATTGTTTAGGTATTAGTTTTAAAATTGTGTGTGTGTGTGTGTGTCTATATGTGTGTCTGTGACTGTGTGGGTATGGGCATGTGAGTGCAGGTACCCAAGAAAGCCAGAAGAGGGCAGTGGATCCCTGAATCTGACATTACAGACAGGTGTGAGGCACCTGAGGTAGTTCCAGGGAACTGAACCCAGTCAGGTCCTTTGGAAGAACAATAAGTGCTCTTAACCACTGATCCATCTCTCCAGCCCCAATGTTCTTATTATTTCATGGAATTTGTTTAAACTCTAAGAAAATAACCAAAATAAATTTAAAACAAGTATAAATGATATACTAACAGAGTAGAAAAGATAAAAATCATACTAAATGTCCAATTAAAATAAAAGAAAGCAGAAAAAAATTAACACCAAAAAAAAAAGGCATGAAGGGACACACAATAAACAGAAAATTGTTATGTGGTGATTTGAATGAGAACTGTCCCTGGTATTTGAATATCGGTCCCCAGTTGGAGTGCTGTTTGGGGAGGTTTAGGAGATGTGAGCTTGTGTAAAGTATGTTCCTGGAGATGGGTTATGAGAGTTTAAAGACTAGTACCGTTTCCAGTTTGTTCTCTGGTTCGTAGTTGGAGTTCATGATGTGAGCTCTCGGCTTTCTGTTTCTGCTGCCAGACCTACAGCCTCCTGCTATACCGTGCCTACCGTGATGGACTCTAATCCCTCTGAAACAGCCAACAAAAGCTCTTCCTTCTACAAAGTATCTTGGTCATAGTGTTTTTCTTCACAGCAACATAAAAGTAACTAATACACACTATGGGTATAATAGAAACTGATTGATCGAGGTCAATAGCCATCCTAAATACAACCGCTCTAAATTCGTCAATTCATATGGAAAGCTGAAGAATGAATAAAGGGGAAAGATGCAGGCATAAGCTATTCACAAGAATCCACTTTAAATATGAAGGGGGAAATAGATGACAGACCAAAAGTAAAGGGATCAAAACAGCATTGGCATAATTGCATTAGTCAAAGGAAAGGAATTTCAGGTAAGAAAGACTTCAGAGCAAGAAGAACAGCAGACATAAAGAAGTACACAGCACCATCATAAAGGGCTCAATTCCCCCAAGAAATCATAGAAATTCTCAATTTGTATATTTCTAACAACAGACACAAGATAAAGACTCACAATACACAAGGCAAAAACTAGCAAAACCACAAAGGATAGACATGCCCACAAGTATAGATCGAAGATTTCTACAGCCTTCTGGCAGCAAATGACAGATCCAGTAAGCAGAAAATCAATGGGATTGTAGACTGCCCAGCACTATCAACCATCTGTATCTAATTGACGTTTATAAAAGACTTCACTCATGCCATACCAGTAGAATACACATTCCTCTTCTGCTCATAGGGGATGTTCACCAAGATAGACTACCACCTTGTGAGCTAAGAACACACCTTGAGAAACTTAAAATAATAAATGTTGCAATGATGAATTTTGCCTGACAACTTGACTCAACTTAGGAGGAAATACACCCCTGGGTGTGTCTATGAGGGTATTTCCAGAGAAGTATAATGGAAGTGGGAATGCCCGCCCTGAATATTGACAATGCCATCCATGGACTGGGGTTCTGGAATGAGTAAAATGGAGAATGAGAGCCAAGCACTAACATTCGTGGCTCTGATTCCCGCCTTCACATGCAGTGTGAGCATCTGCCTTATGCTCTTGCTGCCATACTTCCCTGATGTAACGCACTGTAGTCTCAAACTATGAGCTAAAGCAAACACTCCTTCCTTAAGTTACGTTTACCAGGCATTTTGTCCTGAGAATGTAAAAGTAAGCCCAGTTCCCAGCAGTATTTTTAATTTCTCTCTGAAACTTAATAAGTTGGACCTCTACGGTCCACATTTTTCTCTGCTTTCTTGTATTCCAACCCCCAATATAACAGCTCCTAAAGCTCTGCCTACAGCATCCAAGGGTTTTTCTAGCTCAAAGTTCTGAACACTACACATTGCTCCTACAAACCAATTTTAATGGCCCAAGAACCACACAGTCAGGTTTTTCACAGCGAGGGCACCACTTCTTGCTACCAAATTTTTGTATTAGTTAATCTCATTGCTGTGATAAAATACCCTGACAAAAGTAACTTAAAGAAGAAGATACTTATTTGGGTTTACAGTTCCAGAAGGATACAGACTAGCATGGAAAGTTAGACATGCAGGAAGCAGGGCAGCCATGAAGACAGCAGGAGGCTGGCAGGCTACATTGAATCCACACTCAGTAAACAGAAAGAACAGGATATGGGGCTGGGTTATACAGCAGCAAGTCCCATCTCTGATGACCCCCTTCATCTAGTCAGACTCTATCTCCTAAACAAGAAGTTCTCAACCTGTTAGCCATGACCCCTTTGGAGGCCAAGGAATCTGTGGGTTGCCTAAGACCATCAGAAAACACAGATATTTACATTACGATTCATAACAGTAGCAAAATTGCAGTTATGAAGTAGCGATGAAAATAACTTTATGGCTGAGGGTCACCATGAGGGATATATTAAATATATTATTATATATTGAAGGGGTGCAGCATTAGGAAGGTTGAGAAACACTGCCCTAAAGTTTCCATAGGCATCAACAGCTGAGAACCAAGTATGCAGACATGTGAGCCCATGGGGGCATTTCACTGGGAAACCACAACATAAATCACAAGGAAATAAAATTAACAGTCAACAAGATTCTGCACTTACACACTGAAGTCCAGTACTTTTCCACAATAAGACATGAGATCGACTCAGGTCCCTGTTAATGGATGGATGGCTTTGGTTTTTCCATTACTGTTTTAAGAATAATCTTAGATGATACACTTAAGAGTTTTTTCTGGCTCACAGAGTCAGTCTATGGCCAGCTCATCTATTGCTTATAGGGCTATCATGAAGCAACATCTGTGGAGAGTACACATCAAAATGAAATCATTCTCCTTATGAAAGAAGAGGGACTGAGTTCCCAGAATTCCCATCACAGGCATATCCCTGATGCTATAAGAATAGGGCCTCTTAAATGTTCTACCCACTCCATGAGCTGGGAACTGAGCCTGCAACATGCGGGCCTTTGGGGAGACATCAAAATGTAAACTAGGGCCTGGAATGTGTGGCTCAGTGGTAAACTGATCCCTGCCACTGGGGAAAAAATTCATAAAATCCAAACTATAGCGAATGGATGTATATAAGATAATACATACAATCAGGTATAAGAAATAATTTATAGAAAATGGATAGATATTGTGGTAAATGAAACAGGGGAGACACGAAAAGAAAAACACCACATGCTCTTCCCTCATATGTGTAAGCTAACATGCTGACCTGAATATAGAATAATAGTAACTAGAGACCGAGAGGGAGATAAAGAGGGCTGGATAACAGGTACCAAAGCATAGTTAAGTAGAAGGAGTACATTCTAGTGTTCTAGACTAGAGTGAGGAAACTATTGTTCACAATAAGCTACTTCTATTTTATGAATGGCAGAAGACAGGAGCTCAAAGGGTCAATGAGTAAAGGAATGGTAGAGAGATGGAGGATTTGATCAGGAGGCATCATTTCTGTTTTGAAGTAGCACACTGTACCCTGCAAACACATATCATTCTTTCACACAGAAACTTAGTGTTTATTTCCTGTATCCTTGATGCTCTGGTATCTCATCCCTCCCTGACCAGGAAGGGGCTGCTCCAGTAGCTGATTCAGCTTCCACATGCAAATTAACCATCTGAAACTTCCTGACCCCACCTACCTTCTCTATCAGGTTTCCAATCCTCGCACTAGCCCCTTGCTATCACTACCCCAAGGCCAGATACCAGGTCACCTAAAATAGTACCCGGTTGCCCCACAGCCAGATGAACCATTCAAACTCCATGCCTTCTCATGTACCCCCATAGGCACCAAAACACAGGTCCACATCATACGCTCCTCCTATTCTTTCTGACTTTGACCAGTCTGGTGCTCTCTTACATGTTTCCCTTCTCATGCATGATATAATGGGCAACTTCCTCTTAGGAACTGAGACAAACTGTCTTTTCAGTAACGCCCTAAACTGTATATATTTAAAGTGTACTGTGATGTTTATACATAAATGTGCATTAAATGGGCTAGTTAATGTAGCTTATCACCTTATATAGCTTTGTAGGGGCGATAAGAACAGGATCTCTCTTGCAGCAGCTGACAAGGATGCAACACATTATTAACTATAGTTACCATGCTGCAAATCAACCTCCAGAACTCTTCATTTGCCTGTTGTGATGGTCTGAATGGGAATGGCCCCCATATAGTCATATGTTTGACTCCTTGGTCCTCAGTGGATGGAACTGTTGGGAAAGGATTAGGAGATGTGGCCTTTTGGGGGGAGGTGGGTCACTGGGGACAGGATTTGAGGTTTTAAAAGACTAGCACCATTCCAGTGTGTTCTCTGCCTCCTGCTTGTGAATCAAGATGTGATTCTCAGCTGTTGCTGCCATTATGCCTTTGCTCTGCCATCTTGGACTCTACCTCTTTGAAAATCTAAGCCCAATTAAATGCTGTATTTTATAAATTGCCTTCATCATGGTTGTTTGTCGGAGCAATAGAAAGGTAACTAGGACACCTATATTAAACTGTAGCTAGGCTGTCCTGATTTCTCTCCTTCTACCTCGACTTTCTGCTTCCAGAATTTAGCTTCTCTATGTGTGACATCAGGATTTGGGGGTATTTTTGCTTGTCACAGTGCTCCAGATTTATCCTAATTTGCTTTTTAGTGTCATGAAACAATGACCAAGAGTAACTTAGGAAGGAAAGGGTCTATTTCATCGTACACATCCAGGAAACAGTACATCATGGTGGCAAGTCATGGCAAGAGCTCAAGGCTACATTAGCACTGTTCACTAGCTTGCTCCCCATGGCTCACTCAGCTTGCCTTTTTACAGAACCCACAATCATCTGTGCTTCACACCTTTGTGACTGGGACCTCCCACATCAATCATTAATCAAGAAAATGCCCCAAGACGTATCCACAGACAAATCTGATGGAGGTAATTCTTCAATTGAGGTTCCTTCTTGCCAAGTGTCTCAAGTTTGTGTCAAATTGCCTAAACTAACCAGGACAAGGTATATCCTTGTCACAAATGGCAGGATTTCCCTCATTGCTTAAGGTCAGATATTACTCTACTATATATTCATTTATCTGTAGGAGATGCTTCAGTTGACTTCGTGTCTTAGCTACATAAATAATGGTGCAAAAGAAGTGGGCTGCAGATATCTCTTCTACATACTGACATAGTTCTTTTTTGATACATACTCAGAAATGGGATTGGTAGATGCTGTAGCACCTGTATTTTTCTTTTGAGGAAAAATAAACCAACCCTATACCTTAAAACAATATCTACATGAGGAGATTTATACATCTGATGAAAGAAATCAAGGAAGATCTTAAAATCAAAATACAGCCCTAGTTTAGAAGCTCCTTATAAACAGGAAGACTTGTTATCATTAAGATGGCAGCTCTTTCCAACCTGATCTATTAATGATGCAATTTCAACCAAAATATAATAACAAAATCAGTGGTTCTCAATTTTAAAGAGAGAAAAACATGTAACAACTAAAATGGTACTTAGGAACAAAGTCAAAACCTTGGCACCATTGATGTATATAGCTACAGCAGTTAAAGCAGTGTGCTGCCAGTGAGAGAGACGGGCAGACAGATGGAACATGACAGAGCCCAGGAATGGGCTCTCTTAAATAAAGTCCACTGATCTGTGAACAAGAAGCAAAGGAAACAGCATGAAGAAGTCTGTTCAACAAACTGTGGGAGAATAATTGGCATCCACATGCAGAAAATGAATAAACCTAGACATAACTTTACTCTTCTCACAAACACTGGGCAAAATGGTTCAATAACTCGAGCATAGAAGGGAACCCTGTAAAGACTGTCAGCAATACACAGGAGATAACCTAGATAGCCATGAGTGTGTGACACAACCCCAAAACACAATCCATGAAATGAAATCCTGACAAGCTAGAGTTCATTAAAATTTAAAATGTTTACTCTATGAATGATATCCCTAAGAAAATGAAAAAATGGCATGTAGAGAGGAAATACTTTCAAAACATAAATCTGGCCATGGATTATTATAGGAAATATGCCAAAAAGATTTAAAATAAACAATAAGAAGACAACAAGCCCAAGAGAGATCTGGAAAGACTCGGAAGAGAAAACACAAGGTTGGCAATTATCATACGGAAAGTCACTCAGCACCACAGGCATTAAGAAACTGTAAGTGAACATGATAATACATCACTATCCACCAATTAGGAAGATGAAAATCCAAATGCTGATAAGGCCATGGGACAACTCCATGTCACCCCCACTAAAGGAGATGTAAAATAACACAGCCCCTTGGAAGACAGTTCAGTTCTTTCTTACAAGCTTAACCCTACTCTTAAGTGCAGCATCCAGAAATTATGCTCCCTGGTATTTACCCCAATGAGCTGAAAACTTACATCCACATAGAATTTTCCACAGGTGTATTTATAGTGGCTTTATTCACCATTGCTGTCTTACTTATTGTTCCATTGCTGTGAAATGACACTATGACCAAGGCAACTTATAAAATAAATCATTTAATTAGGAGCTTGATTATGATTTCAGAGGATGAGTCCATGAGCATCATGGCAGGTGTGGTGCTGGAGCAATAGCTGAGAGTTCACATCTGGCCTGCAACTTCAAGAGAGAGGGACACTGGGGCCAGGCCTGGTCTTTTGAAACCTCAATTTGCACCCCCAGTGATACACCCTCTCCAACAAGGCCACACCCACTCTACAAGGCCACACCTCCTAGTCCTTCCTAAACAGTTCCACCAACAGGGGACCAATCATCCAAACATATGGGCCAATGGCCTTCAGGTGGTGAATGGACAAACAAAATACAACACTGAATAAAATTGAATGTTATTCAGTGATGAAAGACATGAACTATCAAGCCATAGAATATGTGGAGAAACCTTAGACACACACTTATTTCCAAATGAAAGAATCCAACCTGAAGAAGGTTACATATTACATGGTCATATGACATCCTGAAAAAGGCAATGCTAAAAGAGCCACAGAGAGACCAGTATTTTCCAAGAACTCAGAGCTAGAAGAGAGGCAGGATGGGACAAGCAGTTGAACATAAAAGATTTTTATGGTGAAGAAATTATTCTCTACCTCCCGTATCCATGGATGTACAATACGGTAGAATATATAACATAAAACATTCATGCTAAAGTGTGGACTTCCATTAATAACTACATAGTAACATTGGTTCATCAGCTGTAACAAAAAAATCTTAGCAACATGAAATAACCAGAGAAATGTGAGGGTGGAAAAGGAGCCTATGGGAAATTTTTATAGGTTGCATTCAATTTTCCATAAGCCTAAAGTTGTTCCAAAAATAGTCTATTGATTTTAAAATAATAAAGTCACACCTATACAATAACAAAAATGAAGCATAATAATATTATTTTAGAATTTCTATTGCTGTGATAAGATGCCATGGCCACAAACAACATGGGAGGAAAGGGTTTATTTCAGTTTACACTTCCACATCATAGTCAATTATCAAAGAAAATCAGGGCAGGAACTCAAATAGGCAGGAACCTGGAGGCAGGAGCTGATACAGAGGCCATGGAGGGGTGCTGCTTACTGACTTCTTCCCACGGCTTAATCGGTCTGCTTTATTAGAGAACCCAGGACCACAAGCTCTGGAGTGGCACTACTTACAGTGAGCTGGACCTTTCCATATCAATCATCAATCAAGAAAATGTCTTGTAGAATTGCTCACAGGCAAATCCGATGGAAGCATATTCCCGACTAAAATTCTTTCTTCCCAGATGACCCTAGCTTGTGTCAAGTTGACATAAGAGCTGTCCAGAACAAATATTTATCACACTTAGAGAGATTCAAAAAGAGAGAGTTATGTCCCCACAGAGTTACAGGCAGCTTAATGTCCTGGCAGCCTCATTTCTCAGGTGAAGTTGAAAAACTACAGTGAAATCTATTGTCTCCCCTCAGGCATGTGACTCTTAAGTGAGTTGCACGTATTTTTCAGCATTTCACTGCCATAATGAGATATCTAAGGTGGGCAAACTTACAATGTAAAGACGTTTCTTTGGCTCCTAGTTTGGGTGGCTAGAAGCCTAAGGGCCCTGTGGTAAATGCCAGAGAAGCGCAGGAAGAAACATCACATCTTCAACAGGAAGCAGAGAGCCAAAGCAGATCCTTTTATGATAATATTCCCATAAGACCTAGTAGGTGTCCCCTGAAAAGATACCTTAACATTTTCAAGAGCATGACCCAAAGACCTAATGACCTCCCTATAGGTTCCACCTCTAAAAGATTCCACCAAATCTGACTATTCCCACAGTGGGGAGCATAGTTGTAACTCATGGGCCCCCAGGGAACAGTCAAATCATATCCACATCACAACAGTACATCTCCACACATCATATGCACACTCCCACCCTCCCTCCTCATCCCTCCATGCCTCAGCAGCTCCAGCAGCCAGGTGAAATTCACAGATCCTGGTCCCTTTTCAGGCCATGCCATTTGATCTT
>CABHPQ010163058.1:2233-46638 GCA_902168405.1 Peromyscus aztecus | reverse complement strand
TTTTTCGAGACAGGGTTTCTCTGTGTAGCTTTGCGCCTTTCCTGGAGCTCACTTGGTAGCCCAGGTTGGCCTCGAACTCACAGAGATCCGCCTGCCTCTGCCTCCCGAGTGCTGGGATTAAAGGCGTGCGCCACCAACGCCCGGCAAACATTTATTTATTTATTATGTATACAATGTTCTGCCTGCATGTATGCCTGCAGGCCAGAAGAGGGCGCCAGATCTCCTTACAGATGGTTATGAGCCACCATGTGGTTGCTGGGGATTGAACTCAGGACCTCTGGAAGAGCAGTCAGTGCTCTTAACCTCTGAGCCATCTCTCCAGCCCCCCCCCCTTTTTTTAATTTTTATTTTTTCTGGAGCTGAGGATCGAACCCAGGGCCTTGTGCTTGCTAGGCAAGTGTTCTACCACTGAGCTAAATCCCCAACCCCTACTAGCCCTTTTCATACCCTCTATAGTTTTGGTGTGTCTTTCTCCCAACATTACCTTTGTCAGTGGGCTGACCAGGAGTCTGAGTCAGACATGGGTCAGAGCTTAGCCAGGTCAGAACTGAGCTAAAAGTATGAACCTCATCATCCCAGGCATAGGCTAAAGATCGATGCACAACTGTTCTCCATACATGAAGCAGGTGATGAGGGTGGCACAGATGTCTTGCCAGATTAGGTCAAATGCCAGAATGAGCTCTTGTGATTCTTTAATTAAGGTGGAAGGATGCTGGCTATGTGACCATAGCTTGGATTATATTATGGACAAGTCAGACATGGGGAAGGGGATGTTTATTCAGATGATGTCACTATCTCCGTTCACCACCTTCCAAAGGGGAAAGATGTTTTCTGAGGGAATTATAATTGTTCCCTATACAAAGTTGATGAATGAGTATGTGAGGAGAGTACTTATGTGGGTATGCTGAGAGAGTGTTTGGGGAAAGTTCCCCAGGTACAAAAGAGAGTGGAGAAGAAAAAGCTGAGGAGGGGAGGAGGAGATGAGAGCAGAGGTGTTAAGTGCCAGCAAAGAAGCCAGAAGCTGAGCAGACTGTGTGCACAAAGGAAGGGACATCAAGATGGTATCTCAGGCTGAGGTTCAGGGAGCAGGGCTAGTGTAAAGAGAGTCCAGTGGGATACACGGAACCCTTAACAACTGGCGATGTCAAGGCCATGAATGCTTGGATATAAGGAACCTGAATTTTGTCCTAAATTGTGACAAAAAAAGGTCTAATTGTAGGGTAAAATTATAGCTTCATGTGCCATGAACTAGGCAATGATCTTGATCTGGAGTGGGTTTAAGGACAAATTTGGTTACAAACAAAAAATTGAGCCTTTTCTTTTTGATAATCTGAGTGTCAAAATCAAAGTCTTGAGAATACATTACAGGAGTCAGAGGAGATAGCATGAAACCATCATGTGGATCTGACCTGAGGTTCAATATCCCCCAAAGGCATCCTCTGCCTTGGGTGTGCCTGGGAGCCTCCTGGCTGGTGGGGGTAAACCTGACTTCATTTCAGAGCCACACCCACATAATTGGTCAGGTCAGACTAACCAGGAAAGGAAACTTTTCAAATAAGAACTGACATAAGGTGGGGGAGAGTAGCACCTCATTGTTCTGGGGAAAGCAAAACCTAGCTAGCTATCTGGAGGTCTCTGGGATCAGGAAGTGTGGTATGAAGGGAACACCAGGTGTAAACATCATTTCACGTTTTCTGCCTGTTCTCGGGAAAGCCACACAAATGTTAAGATAGAGAAAAGAGTGAGCAGGAGAGAAAAGGAATCCTCCCCGTCTGTGCGGACGCATCCTGGACATGCTGTCAAGGCCAGCCCACCATGTATCTGGAGGGGGCTCTGAGAAGGAAAAAAGTGGCCACTTTCCTTTGCAGACCATCTGCAAAGGACATCTTCCTTTGGACATCTTCCCTTTTACCTTGCTTTCGCCTTGGGTAGAATTTTTCAGTTTCTAAAGGCACATAATACTTTCTGTTAGTATTTCCAGCATCACCTGGCCAGCCCCATGATCCTATGGCTGCACGTGCCCCGTCAGTATTCAGGCAAATGCTGAGTCAGCCCAAGGTCCTGTGGCCGCCCGTCATTGTGTAGTCTGCTCATGCGCTGTGTGGCTTCATAGTTTCTATGCGCATGTGCTAAATCCCCTTATTAAAGACAAACCCCTCCCCCTCTCTCTTTTCCACCGCTTCTTCATCTGCTTCTGCACCCTCCTTCTCTCACCCCCTCCCGTCTCTCTTTCTCTTCCTCTCTCTTCTTCTCTCCTAGGGCCCTGCCCACTTTCCCTTTCTTCTTCTTCTTCCTCTTCTTCCTGCAGCTTCTCCACAGAAGCCTCCATTCTCTCCGCCTCTCTCCTCCGCCCTTAATAAAATCCTCAACATGAGCCCTGTTGCATGGTGTGTCTGTCTGCGCCTTCCGCCATTTGTAAATTATAACATTGGTGCCATGAAACTCGACAGGCTCTCCTGGCAATCTGAGGCAAGCCAGGACCCTGGACTCAGTCTGCCTGCAACAGGCCCACCTTCTGGCTCACCTATGGCTCAAGCACCCCATCCACCAATGGCAATTGTGTAAGTTTCCCCTCAGTCACTGTAGACATTCCTCTGAGTCCGAGGAACTCACGGTTGATTGTCTGCCACCCCTCTGGTACTCTTAGAGGCGGAGGTACCCACAGCCACAGTCCTTTAAGCCATGGCTGGCTCTCTTCACCTGGCTCCGCCTCTACCTTTGGAGCTGCAATCCTGCAGCTTCATTAGACTCAACTGGGTTATTGTGCCCCCTTCTGACCCCTTTTCCTGTCTCCACCTGTAGCTGCCCATAATCCCACAGCTCCTCTAGGCCCTTATGGTTCTTGAGACCCATTTCTGACCCTTTCCTGTGGATGAGACCTCTCTTAGAACTTGGTTTTCGTCCATTCCTTCCGGCCTCTATGGAAGCCCTGCTACCAGGTGCCAAGTCACCTCTGGCTTAGCTAGGTTAAGCCTAACCCCCATTGAGTGTGGTGATGACCCGCTAAACAGCTTGATCCTTGTTCAGTCCTTTCTGAGTCCTGGGGATGCCCATGACTACAGGCTGCAATGACCCTTTTCTTTCCCTTTCTCATCCATGGGAACCGTGTCATCTACACCCTCTCATTCTTCCTTGAGATGCCTCTTAAAAAACCTCCAGCCCCTACAACTGCCACATGACCTGAAGGGCCCTAAATTTATTCACCTTTGCAATCCAATCAAATTTGGCCTCAGTACTCCTTAGATATCAATACAAATGGCCGCTTAACGGCCCCCTAGATTCCATATTTTTCAGGACGTTATGACTACTGTGAGTGATAGGGGTAGTGAAAAGAGAGTCCCCTTTCCCTACATTCAAACTTTCTCTTTTCTTTGCTCCAAGCCTTCTCTCTTCCATTCTTCCTGTTCCTCTCTCTTGCTTCTCTTCCTCTTGTCTGCCTGCCTCTCTCAAGCCCCCACTCCGATGCAGCCTTTCACTGTTTTACTCTCCGCCTCCCGATAAACCCCTTGCACTAACTCTGTTTGTATGTGGCATGTTTGCTTAGTGGCATACCCTGGCAGGGCTCACGAAAGGTTACCCACTTCACACCAGGACCTCACTCACCTGCTCCACCTGGAACCAATCTGCTTTCTCATTCACCGATGGCTTTGCCTTCCATTCAGTACTGGACAACTGGGTCCTGGGCAGGGCCACCCACCTCTGACCATTCCCCTGGATGTGAGTCTGGCCTCAGTATTCCTTGGATCAGGCAGTTGGGGAACTGAGAAAGAATTTTATGTCTGTCTGTTCTCCCTCTCTAAATGTCCTGTCTAGGTCTGCTACGGTGTCAGCATCAGAGACGGAGAAGCTAGCTTAGTCTCACTCAGCACACACTAGTTTTCCTTTTCTTTTAATTTATTCAGTGTATGTAACTTGGATTCAACTGTGCATATATATGAATGTAACTATTGTTTAAAACATGGGCACTCAGTGGAGCCAGAGTTCTTTGCTCAGGCCTTGTTGACCCTGACTCAGGAGGACTCAGCAACTGGACTGTGCCTATCTTAGGTTGGCTTGCCTAACAAGCTCTTACCCTTCATTGACTACCAGCCCTTGAAGAACATCCATTCCTGGAGAGCTGCCTGAATGGAGAGGATGCCTTTTGAATTTCAGAGAACTAGGCATGCATAACCTCTTGTGGAAGGCTATGAGCAGGTTATCTAAGAGCCATTAAAACCTGAAGAGTCACCTTAGTTGCTGCCCCTTGCTGTCTGATGTGCTGTAGGAGGCATATAAAGAGAATAAGGATTAACAGTATCACCCTGCCAATCAAAGCATATGTGATCACCCAGGAGGGATCAAATGGCCTTTTAAAGTTGTCCCAGACCTTAGTTAAAAAAATCTGTCTCCAATGACATTGCCAGGACCTTGGTCATATAGAGAAAAGATATTGTTCCTGGAGTATAATAGAGTAATTAAGGGGGTGAGGCAAATTGTCTGAAGGTGTGAGTTGCAGGACAGTAGGGACATGTCTCTTACTAATTCTATTTCTTAGGAATTGGACAAGAGAAAGAAAAAAGGGGGTGTAAAGCAAAGAGCTTCCTCCACAGACTAGGCACCTTCCAATTTTTAAATACAGGTTAAGAAAGGGCAGGCCTAGGGAAGAGTTGGTGATAAATATCACAGGGAAAGCAGGGGAGTTAATTGCCACTGGCAACAGAATGGGAGGCAAGGGAATCAGAGCCGATAGATCTTCTGCTTTGGGGGAATAAAAGGGGCAGTGGTAGTGAGTATGTATATTACCCATCCATGGCCACGTCTTCTTTGGTGGAGGTGGGCTGGTCCATGGCAGGATGCACATCTCTTGTTGGGACCCATATTGGCATAGTTGCACTCTGAGGAAAAATACAAGCGTACCCTCTCCCATGGGTCATCAGGGGAGCTGGTGGCTGCCATTGGAGGGAGATAGGGTCTTTTCATCTTACTAGGGGTAGACGTGTGCCCCAGGGCAGGAGGACCCAATGTTTATATGCTGGACTGTGTCCCACCTCATTAAAGCTGAGAAAATCTGCATGGAAAAGGACTTCAATTAGGGCCAAGTGGGGATCCCTTTTTGTCTCTGGTGATATGGTCTTGGCCAACAGTTCTTTAAGAGTTCTGTTGGCTCTTTCCATGATGGCTTGTCCCTGAGGATTATAGGGGATACCAGTAGTATGAGAGATTTTCCAGGATCCAGGAAGTCATTAAACTGTTGAGAGGCATAGGCAGGGCCATTGTCAGTCTTTATAGCCCAAGGCACCTTCATGACCAACATGGCCAATTTAATGGCCTTAATAGCATTAACAGTCTTTTCCCCAGAAAGGGCAAGGGCATACACAAAGGAAGAACACATATCCACTATCACATAAACATATCTAAGATTGCCAAAAGAAGTATAATGTGTAACTTCCATTTGTCAAATGGCGTTAGGCAATAAGCCATAGGGGTTGACCCCCACATATTGACGTGGACCCAAAGGGGCAAGAAGGGCACAGGAGGCACATGACCAAGACAAATGCTTGCTTGCATTGGAAAATTGGCAGTTCAGGGAGAAGCCTATGAAGGTTCTGTGGAGACAGGTGACATTGCTAGTGAACAGCCCTGGCTTGTTCTAGGTCTATACTAGCTGTTAATGTGATAGTATCCATAACCTCATTTCCTTGGGACAATATTCCTGGCAATTTGGAGTGGGATCTAATATGTGATAGGTACCAGGGCTCAGTCCTCTGATTTAAGACATCTTGTATGAGTATCTCAGTGGGGATCAGTGAGTCTTTGACTCAAGAAAAGGCCAGTACACAAACTGCCTGTATTGCATACTGGCTGTCAGAAAAAATAGTAATGGGCTCAGTCTGGCACTCCACTAGAACCTTGAGGAGGGCCAATAGCTCACCCAATTGAACAGAACCAGGGATAGGGATAACATATGTAACATCTTTGGAGCCAGGGCACTGGATAAAAACACCATATCTGTTTTTATTGGAATATGAAAAGGCCAGGGTGGTATGACCATGTTCCGCAAATGTGGACTGGGTTACCTCAAATAACATATTCCAACCTGTAGTCAACAATATGAACTTTTTACAGTAGAGCAAAAGTAACTCATAAATCAGCTGGGTAGTGGTGCTGCACACCTTTAATCCCAGTGCTCAGTCTGCAGAGCAAGTTCCAAGACAACCAAGGATACACAGAGAAACACTGTCTCAGAAAAAAAAAAAAAAAAAAGAAAGAAAATCAAGGCATTTACCAAGTACATGGTGGGGACAGCAAGTGGTAACATTACCATAAAGTGAAGAAGACTGTGCTGTTACAGATTCAGTCTGATGGCTTCATGGCTTGGCTTTCCCGTTGCTGGAAGCTGGTGGTCTACTAGGAATACACCCCAAAAGTTTTATGGGAGTCAAGAGCATGTTAGTTCTACCACAGAGATGGGCAGCATGTGGTTACTAGGTAGACTATAGTAAGTACCAAATGCCTTGGGCTATGGATCTACAACATTCCAGTTCTCCACAGGCATCTGATCAATCAGCTTTTCAGAATCATCCTCACTTGTTGGCTTTTTCTGGGAACTTCTATTCACACTGGAGTCAAGGGCTCCTATCCTTTCCCACATTCCTTGGTGTATATTCACATGTGCATTTGTGCATATGATGAGGGTATAGAGCATGTGCATGTCAAGGTGTATGTGAAAGTCAGAGGACAACTTTGTGGAGTGGCTCCTCCTACCTTTATGTGGGTTGCAAGCATTGAACTCAGGTATTTGGGCTTGCACAGCAAGGTCTTTCCTGTCTTTTTAATCCCATCTTAGCCCCTCTGAGAACCATTCCTATAGGTCAAGGTGCCTTCAAACGTAGGCTTTCTGCAGACGTCAGCTTCTGTCCTGACTGAGTAGTGAGACTTTAATGATTCTGAAGTTCACTCACTGCTGTAGTGTAACTTTTTCCTCTGAGCATAACATGAACATATCTCATGGAACAGAGATAACCCTGGCCTGAAGGTAGAAGTTTCTGTCCCACCAGCAACTCCCAAGTACCAAGCAGCCATTTCCCAAATTACCATACAGAAGCTTATATTACTTATAAATGCTTGACCAGTAGCTCAGGCTTACTACTAACTAGCTCTTACACTTAAATTAACCCCTAGTCCTTATCTATACTCAGCCATGTGACTTGGTACCTTTTGTTAGTACAACATTCTCATCTTGCTTCCTTTGCATCTGGCTGGCAACGCCTGACTCTGCCCTTCCTCTTCCCAGCATTTTAGTTTTGTCACCCCACCTATACTTCCTGCCTGACTACTGGCCAATCAGTGTTTTATTAAACCAATTTGAGTGACAAATCTTTAATGTACAAGAGGATTATTCTGCAGCATTTTCTCTTTTTTTTCTAATTAAAAAGGAAGGTTTTAATTTAACATAGTAAGATTATATATAACAAAAACAGTTATTAAGAATTACAATAACACTATCTAATCCATTTGTATTTGGCAAAATTAGAGAAAATACTTATCTATCTTATCTTGGTGAGTCTAAAGTTTTATATCTAATTCACTTTCTATTATAGATAAGGAAAACTATAATTATAACTGTTTAGTCTTCAACTCCATCAAAGACCCCAGAAGAGTGAAATGTTACCTAATGACAGGGACCTCCAGCTGTCTGGACAGTCACCCAAAGTTCCTCTGCAATGCCGGAGTATCCAGCTCTGATCTACAGGCCTAGCATGTCTGACAGAATTTCCTGTGAGGCAGGATTTTTGAAGGACTGTCCCACCTTGCCTTGAAAAGTTATGCAGTCACATTCTTTTGTGTCCTGCTTGTCCAATTTGGACAGCATACTGTCAACAATCAAGGCAAGGGCAATTTCTTGCCCAGTGGCTAACTTTTGCCACAAAGAAAGTAAACTCCATATGGAGTTTTTTTGATACCCATCATCTTCTCTGAAGTAGATTAGTGCTGCCAGAAGCAGATGTGTCTCACTGTCAAGAAAAGTCTAAGTTCTTAAAACATTTTAAATGTCATTATCAGTAGAGCATGAGACTCTTAATCTTGGGGTCATGGGTTCATGCCCAACATTGGGTGCCAGGCATTGGAAATTTTGAGGTCCAGCTTCTTAATTTCCTTCCCAAGGTCCCACTACTAATGGCAGGGAATGAATCTAGATACATGGAGCTCTTTTGTCCAACTCATTTATTCATCTGCCACCATAATCCTGTTCGGTTCTCCTGGGGACTGGTCTATATCTCTCCAAAAACACCAGCAACCTTCATGTTTGCAATACAACACAAAAATTACAAGGTCCCCACCAGAAGCTTCCTGGTTAACTTCATTTGCAACCCAAAGGGGGAGTGAATAAAGGTGGAGTTAGATAGTGGCTGGAATAAATCAGAAAATGAATTTCTGTGCTAGAAATACATCCTCATATGTGATTAGGTGAAGACATTATGAATCTATCATAAATGTGCTCAAACTACAAACTTACAAGTGATAGGGTAAAAAAAAATCTATAAGTCACTAAAATAAAACTGCCTCTTTTTCTCTGCTGCAGTTTTTCTGACAGGGCGGGGGAGGAGTCCTGACAGTCAGTCAATCTGCATCACAGCTTGAAGCACCTGGTGAGAAGAAAACCCTTTGTTCTAAGAAGTAGCTCTGGTGCTGTAAAAGGAGGGAAGATCTGAGCTTGATTTACACAAGAAGCAAAGTTATGCACCTAGGAGCCAGGCACTTAACCTAGGAGCCAAGCTCTCACCAAAAGGATGTTTTACCTTAGTTCAGGGTCCTTGGATGCTTTGTTTGGAGCTGGCCCTATCTTTGAATATAGCTAAAGGAGATATTTGCAAAAGGCAGATAGCCAATTCAAATGCTAAAAAGGGAGCAGGCCTTGTCTACATGACCTTATCCAAGTACTTTGAATGTATATGCCCAAGGAGGTTCACATACACCATTCTTGGGGAATTATGAGCACAAGAAATTCATAGCAAGAAACAGCTGAATATTAAAAGCTGAATAACACCAAATATTCCTTGATAAATCGTTTCCCTCTTAAAGGACTCCTTGGTCAATTAAGGTGTAGCTTATTATATATAGCTGGACTCCTATTTCATATTCTTGTGGCCCATGACATGCCAAATTCTGTAGGACTTTGAAGTGTTTGAAGATTGCCTATCTGAAATATATCTCTGTATGACTTTGAAAACATACCTAACATGATTACATTTGCTGTTATAGATAACTATTAATCTGTATTTCTTAATTATATATTACATTTTTAAATGAGCTGCATAAACATAATACCTTAAACAAGAGTAGAAATATACATACAGTATAACAAAATTAACTTTAAATTTGTATCAATAAGCCAAAATCCATACCAATGTAAAACATGTAAGATTGGGCTGGAGAGATGGCTCAGAGGTTAAGAGCACTTACTGCTCTTCCAGAGGTCCTGAGTTCAATTCCCAGCAACCACATGGTGGCTCACAACCATCTGTAATGAGATCTGGTGCCCTCTTCTGGCCTGAAGGGATACATGCAAGCAGAACACTGTATACATAATAAATAAATAAATCTTTAAAAAAAAAACATGTAAGATTAAGAGTTGATTTTTTTATTAAAGTAGATTCAATAATCTACCCTTTCATCCTATCACTTCTATATCCCCTCTTTTTCTTTTCAGAACAAGATACCTGAATCTAATCTCTTTTGTTTAGCTTTTTTCATGACCATTATCCATAACAACTTACAACCAATGCCCCTAAACAATGACAAACATTCATAATTTATTTTTGGGAGTGTGGCGTAGTTCTCCAGACTGCTTCCTGCTGACTAGGGGAGCTGGTAATCCTTGAGGAATCCTGAGAAAATTTAGGATTATGGTCAAGTCCTAACTGGAGTGTTCTGTGAGGTTGGCTCATCTCAGCCAACAATCTTGAAGCTGTTCTAGATGCAGAACTCAGAAGAAACTGCAACAGAGGTGCTCTGAAACATTGGATCATGGTGCCATCTGTTCTCATCAGAGATGTTTCAGGGGGTCTTCCTTGACCAAAACTGATTTTTCTTAACCCAGAATGAATCCAGAGCCTCTCATTTCCTGTGGAAATAAAACAATCTCTTCTCCAAAGTAACATATCTTTTGACTTAAATTTTGGAGTCAAGACATTTTTAAAATATATAGGTTGGATTAATCCAGCATCATTTATAATTAAATGTCTCTCAGCAGCTGTTGCTCCTTCCTCAGCAGTAAAACAATTCAAAGACCACACAATAACATACAGTAGCCAGACTCTCTGTGTATTTTCCATCTTTATGTGGCTTTTTAAAATATTACTTCACTCCCTTTTTAAGTAGTTTATTATTTTAAAACTATATATTTATTATTTATGACTGTCTATACCTTCTCTTTATTCTCCCAAGCCTATGTATATTTTTAAACACACTGTAAACCATTTAAAGGCTTTTTTTTCTGAATCTGTCTTTACTGCATATATCTATCTTTTTCTGACTACACGAGACTTTAAACTGCTAGGCAGGTATGGCTAGGACCAAAGTGGCAGCTGTGGCAGCTGGCTCTGCCCCATTCCTTGTCTACAAGAGCTTAGCTTCATGGTAGAGGTAATGGTGGAACTCACGTTTACCATTCAAGCTCTGGGGAGTTTTTTGGTCCATGCTGCCACCAAGTAGAGTGTCACTTGCTGCTCATAAACCCCATTTAAGTGATTCAGTAGCAGGACCCCCCAAAAGAGCCACCAATGCCACCAGCATGAACCAGGAAGCTGCATCTTAAAAGAGCTGGGCCTCTGTTTACCTCTAGCAAATAGCCTACCCCCCTCCCAAAAAAGGTTACCAAGAAGCCATACTTGTTTCTGTTCTTTTGTGTCTAGAATCCCTTTTAAAGCATTCTCAGATTTTATGTGGAAATTCTTGCCAAACATTTGGGTACCATATGAAGGCAGAAGTTTCTGTCCCCCCAGAAACTCCCAAATACCCAGCAACCACTTCATAAATCACCACACAGAGGCTTATATTACTTATAAATGCTCAGCTATTAGCTCAGGCTTATTACTAACTAGTTCTTACACTTAAATTAACCCATAATTCTTATCTATTTTTAGCCACATGTCTTGGTACCTTTTCTTAGTACAACATTCTCATCTTGCTTCCTCTGTGACTGGCTGGTGACAACTCCTGACTCTGCTCTTCCTCTTCCCAGCATTCTTAGTTTGGTTGCCCCACCTATACTTCCTGCCTGGCTACTGGCTAATCAGTGATTTATTAAACCAATTCAAGTGGCAAATCTTTACAGTGTACAAGAGGATTATTCCACAGCACCAACCAGCTAGTCATCATAACTATTTCAGCAGAATAATACAGCAGTGACAGCTGAGGTTGCTGTGTGGTCATGGGGCTGCTATCACTCCCAGATAGGAGGGACTAAGGGTCTCAGTAGCCTCACCTGGGACTCCAGCCATTATTCCTTCCCTCTCCCACCCAGCTGTGCATGTTCTTTGAGAGATATTAAAGTATGTAGGAGGTGGAAGGTTACCTGAAAGTTGGACTTTGATGCAGGTTCTGGGAAAGCACAACCTATGATGGGATGGGACATTTGGTGAGCCACACTCCTGTAAGACTTGAGTGGGGTCATTTCTATAGTCAGTTGCCTGTTCTCTATTTGGGATGTATAGACATTTGTTCATGTCTCCCCCAAAAAGTAACAAAATACTCATTATGTGATAAATAAGTTTCATTTATTGTGTTTCCTGTGAGGCTTATTCAGTTTTTCTTCCCTTTTTTAAGTATTGGGACCATAAAAAGTTCCCTGTGTTGCAGTCATTCTTGATCATCTCCTTATGTGCACTGTTCTGTATCAGGTTTTTTCTTTTGGGTAACCAACCAGCTCCCAAATCATGACACAGAGACTTAATATTAGTTATGAATGCTTGGCCTAGCTTAGACTCTTTCTTGGCTAGCTCTTTTAACTTAAATTAACATGTTCCTCTTTATCTACCTTTTGTCATAGGGCTTTTTACCTTTCTTTTTTCTGTATATCTTACTTTTACTGCTTCTTGTGTCTGGCTGGTTGGCCACTGCCTGGCTGGCTCCAGGCATCTTCCTCTCTTTCTCCCTCATTTGTTCTCCTCTCTTCTTCTCTCATTCCTTTCCCAAGCTTATATTTATCCTATTTATTCTCTCTAACCTCAAGCCTCATCTATCTCTCTCCTGCCTAGCTATTGGATGTCCAGCTTTTTATTAGACCAATCAGGTGTCTTAGGCAGACAGGGTGAAACAAATGCAACACGCCTGTACATAATTAAACACACATCCTTACACCGTTAAACAAGTGCAGCATAAACACATGTAACACATCTTTGCCCAGTTAAAATAATATACCACAACACTATATGCTACAATTACTTTGATTTTTAGAATCCATAAACAGTTGTATACTGTCTGTGCTCACACAGATGCTTGCAATCACCAATCTATTTATTTTAAATAATTTCCCCAAGGAAAAAAACTACTAAACTGATTTTTTCTTTTAAAGACAGGGACTGTATCCCACACTGGTCTTTATTAAGATCAACCCACATGAGTCTATTTAATAGTTAATAAGAATTTATTAAGATATAAATTGAGGAAACACACAAATACAGAAGAGCGTAGACAGCTGAAGTCATCCTTGGATCTGACTGGGAGCAAATCTACCTCACAGGCAGCAGGGAGAAGGGGTATGTGACCCTTCTCCATTTCCTTTTAAGAGGTCATGTACAATGGCAAAAAGCACTGCCTCCTTCAGGCCCTACAGTCAAAGGTCATGGGTGGAGTAAATGCCACCACATTTCCCCTTTTTGTCTAAATGAGAAGGTTCTAAACTTAATACAAACTATATACAATAAGAATGATTATCAAATGTTGTCCAGGATAAACAAAGGGTAATAGCATAAACAAAAAGGGAGCTACAACCAATAAGAATAACATCAAACAAGAAAGACATACTAAATGTTCAGAAATGTCCAGAACATAGGTAAATGGCAGATTACCAAGATTACTCCAATAGCTGTCCTATTTTGAAGATTCTAACTCTAGTACTAATATGTTCTAGTTAAGATACGAGAAGATTGTAACTGTAACTATCTAGTCTTGAACTCCATCAAAGACCTGAGAAGGAAAATACAATACCTGAGAAAACAGAAAATGCAAACAAGCAATTTCCAAACTTCTTGCAAGAATAGACAGAGACAGCTGATAGCCTGGACAGTCACCTAAAGTTTTTAGCACCATTGGGGCATCCAATTTGACTACAAGACTAGAGTATCTGACAGACCATTTTCAGAAGCAGGAATTTTGAAAGATCATCTTACCCTGTCTTGGCAGGGTTCAGTAGTCACTTTTCCTTGTGTCCTGTTCATCTAGAAAGGACAGTGTTCATACAGTTAGCAATTGAGGCAAAGGCAGTTCTTTGCCCAGCAGGCCATTTTGTGCCAAGAAGAAGACAGACTACCAAAAGGAAATGTCTTAGAAGCCTAACATTCTCTCAGGATCAGATCAGTGCTACCAGGAACAATTGTGTTTTGTGTCAACAGAATTCTAAGTTATCAAAACATTTAAATGCCATATTCTCTAGGTCTATTAAGTGTTTGAAGACTACCTATCCATTTGACATATGTTTCTATAAGTCTGAAGAACCTAACTAACATAACTATAGAAAAGATAAGCATGGGTGACTATAAATCTATAAGTCTTCTCTACCTAAATAACCTAAGGACTAAGGCTTCACATAAACAAGGTAAACAGTCTGTAAGCCAAAGTACCATATAAGGACAATGACCTCAAAATTGTGGCAATATACAAAATATCTTAAACAGAGGTAGAAATGTATAGTGCAATATGAAATATGACAACAATATCCTTAATATGTATCAATATGCAAAATATCCTAAACAGAGGTAGAACATACATACAGTATGATAAATATAATATTACATTTGTATCAATATACAAAATATTTCAAACAGAAGTACAAATATAAGTACAATACAACAAATATAGTTTTGCATTTGTATCAATATACAAATTATCTTAAATAGGAATGTAAGAAAAGTTTACATTTGTATCAAATACAAGAATCCATATCAGTGCAAATTATCCAAGGCTGATAGTTTGCTAAAACAGTTTACTAGTAGATACAATAATCTACCTTAATATCCTAAACCTATCCATTCCCCTTTTTCTTTTCTTTTTTTTTAAATTTATTTTACTTTATTTTACAATATAATTCAACTTTACCTATCAGCCATGGATTCCCCCATTCTCCCCCCTCTCGCCCCCCCTTTTTCTTTTCTAAAGGAGAAATCTGAGTTGAAATTTTACTGTTCCACTCCCAACCCTATAACCATACATCCATAACTCTGAGAAAATTGAAACCTTTGGGAGAGGGGTGTCATTTTCCTAGAACTGTTTCATTCTGTTTAGGGGACAATGGTACTTCTGTGGGGTCCTGTAAGAAAGCCTAGATAGTTAGGTCTCAGTAGGGCTAGCTGTAGAGTCTTCAGCCAGTCTCAGAGTAATGGACAAGATTGTCCAAGATTCTGGCTAGAAGTGTAGTATGATGGACCATCTCATCTTAGAACTGCCCTGGAGAGTTTTCAGTCCAAAGTTGATCATTGAGTAATGTTCTTAGGTACAATGTAATTTTTCTGGACTGAGTAGAGTCATTGTTGTGGGGCCCCATCTTCCTTGTGGAGACTTCAGAGATTGCTATTGAGAACTTATTTTCACTGTGGAAAACTTGAACATTATTAATATCAAAGTGGAAAGTTTGAATCTTAAGATGACATGACATGTGAGGAAGGATTCCGAGAAATCAAGAATAAGCATGGAGAGAAAGAGAATCTTGATGACAATGGTCTTAGATTATTGGTTTTCTTCTGTCTCACACCAGTTGGCTCTTCTGATATGAGACAGAATCTCCTAATATTTCTTTTAGCAATATGCTTGAGTTAGAGAAGGAGAGAGCCACATTCCAACTCCAGAGCCTGCTTGACTTATAATTGAATCAGGACCACAACTATTCTAGAGTTAAAGAGATATAGATGTTAGGCAGTGAAATATTACCCTGTAGGGTACATTAGTACCAATAGGTCTTTTCTTTATGTGGTAGACGTATCTAGGTATCCAAGGTCTTATTATTTCTTGAAGATGGGTATTTCCATTATCCTGTAAAGACAAAAAACAGAACCCTGCCCTGACCCTTGCTTGTTGAGTTTTTCTTACAACTTGTAGAGTTGTCACATTGGTGGATGAGCTTTTACTTCTCCTCATCAAAGGGTTTCTCCTGTTTGAAGCAAATTTTTATTAATTTTGTTGGTATCTATAGTTTTTCCACTTCCTGCAGAAACAAAAGCAAAACCCCTTCCCCAATATAGGACGTATCTTGGTTCCCATTCTGAGGTCAACACATCTTTGAAGTAAACAGGTTGGTTTAGCTCAGGAGTTTTTTTTCTATTGTCCAACGTCTCTCTGCAGCTACTGTTTCTTTCTCATCAGTATTGAGAAAATTTAAGGTTAATAAAGCATTATGTAATCTATTTCTAGGAGTCATTGTTACCTCTTTCTGTTTTTTTAGCATATCCTTTAAAGTTCAACTGGATCTTTCTATGACTGGCCTGTAGGATTGTGTGGTATACCTGTAACATGCTTTATATTGTAATAAGTTAAAAACTGTCTCATTTTATGAGACATATGCTGGAGCACTGTCAGTCTTAATTTGTACAGGTATTCCCATGATGGCCATAACTTCTAATAGGTGTGTAATCACAGAGTCAGACTTTTCAGAACTCATAGGAGTTGCCCATTGAAATCCTGAATGGTTTGGTGTGCCTATTTTAATCTTCCAAATTCTGCAAAATTAAACACATTCATCTGCCAAATTTCATTTCTTTGTATCCCTTTAGGATTGCTCCCTGCAGGTTATAGTTTGATTATAGAAGGAACAAATAGGACTTTTTTTTTTTACAATTTCCTTGGCTTGCTGCCAAGTGATAGAAAAGTCCTTTTTCAAACATTTGCTGATTACATGGTGTTTTTATGAAATTCTGAGACTTCTAGCACATGACCTATTAATATCTGATCAATCTCATCGTTACCTTGTGCTAGAGGACCTGGCAGACCTGTATGGGATCTGATGTGTTATATACATATAGGATGTTCCCTATTTCTGATGATTTCCTGCAATTGTATAAATAGTAATGTTAATTCTATAATATCAGGAATAAATTCAGCAGCTTCAATATGTAAAACAACTCTCTCTGCATACTGAGTCAGTAACTACATTGAGTGGTTCAGTGAAGTCCACTAGTACCACAGGAATGTCATACAGTTCTGCCTTTTCTACAGAATTGTGGGGGCTTTGAAGCAGATTTACTTAAATCTTCTGATTTATATCCTACCTTTCCTGATCTATTTTCATCAGTATAGAATGTGGGGACTCCAGAGATTGGTTTTTGCTGTACAATATGAGGAAGGATCCATTCAGTTCTTTTTATGAATTTTATTCTCTTGCTTCTGGGATAGTAATTGTTAATCTCTCCCAAAAAGTTACTGCAGGCTCTCTGCCAGTATTCATTATCTTTCCATAATGAGGAAATTCCCTCATTAGTTAAAGGTACTACAATTTCTGTTGGTTCCATTCCTGTTAACTGATGAAGTCTTAATTTTCCTTTTAGACTCAAATCAGAGATCTTTTCTACACAAGTTTTTAACTTCTTACTTGGTTTACATGGTAGGAATATCCATTCCAATAGAATCCAATCTTCCCTCTGCATCAAAATCCCAGTGGGGGAGTGTCTGGAGGGGAGTATGAGCAGAATGCAGTTAAGTTCTGGATTCACACGATCTACATGGGCCTCTCATATTTTCTTTTCTACTAGAGCCAATTCCTTCTCAGCTTCACCTGATAATTCTCTTGGACTATTTAAGTCCTTGTCCCCTTTTAGGGTATTGGGAAAATTTACTAGTCCATCTTTAGGTATTCCAATGATGGTCTGTAAGTTGGAAATGCTTCCTAACAATTTTTGAAAATCATTAAGGGTCTGCAATCCATCTCTGCTGACTTGTACCTTCTGGGGTCTAATTTTTTGTATATAATAATTAATTAATAGAATTTCCTCTTTGTATTTTTTTTCAGGAGCAATTTGTAATCACCAGTGAGGCAAAACTTTCTTTACTTCTTCAAACATGTTTTCTAAGGTACCTAACTTTGGACCAGCTACTAAGATATCACCCACATAATGGTAGATTATAGATTGTGGAAATTTTGCATGAATTATTTCCAACGGTTTTTGCACAAAATATTGGCACAGGGTAGGCTGTGTAATATTCCCTGCGAGGGGACATTCCATTTATATCCCTTGACTGGCTAGGAATTATTGTAAGTAGGTACTGTGAAGGCAAATTTTTCTCTATCCTTGTCTTGTAGAGGTATGGTAAAGAAACAGTGTTTTAAGTCAGTAACTATAATAGGCCATTCTTTGGGTAACAGACAGGGCAAGGACATCCCATTCTATAGGGAGCCCATAGGTTGAATTACTTTATTTATAGCTCTCAGATCTGTGAGCATTCTACATTTACCAGATTTCTTTTTAATAACAAATACAGGAGAATTCCAAGGGCTGGTAGATTCTTCAATGTGTTGAACATTTAACTGCTCCTGATACAGCTGTTCCAAAGCTTGTAGTTTCTCTTGTGTCATAGGCCATTGTCCAACCCAGACAGGTTTATCTTTTAGCCATTTTAAAGGCAGGGCCATCAGTCCTTCTGAGAGTTGAATGGCATGTACTTCTGGCAGTGATTACAAGAACCACTGTGCATGAGCTGCCTGGTCTACAGGCTCCCCCACAGCCACTGTATGCAGGTGGTCACCTGGGCAGGGGTCAGGCAGTTCCTGGGGTGTTCTCGAGAGCTCTGCAGGTCGGAGAAACTCACCAGCAGCCACCTGTGTATGTTAGGATTTGTTCACATGAGTGACCCCAGTGGAGGCATGTGGGGCTCAGATCCATGTGGTTGGCACCAAGTGGCTCTGGGGTGCTAGAGAGGCAGGCTTGCAGTGAGCACATGAGTCAGTCTCTGAGCAAATCTGTCACCGTTGCCTCAGAGGTTGTGGTCAAGAGCCACAGGGAGTGTGGGGTGTTTTGTCCCGTGGGTGCCACTTATTAAGATCGATCCATGTGAGTCTATTTAATGGGTAATAGGGATTTATTAAGATACATATTGAGGAGATATACTCATGAATACGGAACAGAGTAGACAGCTAAAGTCGTCCTCGGATCGACCGGAAGCGAATCCACCTTGCAGGCAGCAGGGAGAAGGGGCCTGTGACCCTTCTCCCCTTCCTTTTAAGAGATCACATACAACCACAGAAGAAGCACCACCTCCTTCGGGCCCTACAGCCCAAGGTCATGGGCAGAGCAAATACCACTCCAGGGCCTCCTGCCTCCATGTCCTGCTCTGTGCCAGCACACCCAGGGCCTCCTGCCTCCATGTCCTGCTCTGTGCCAGCACACCCAGGGCCTCCTGCTTGCCCGAGGGGCAGGTCCTATGTCACATGTCTTGATGGCCCCGGCCCAGGTGGACATGTCTGTGTAAATTTTTACACACCTTTCTTGCAATAGAGAAGTTTCATATCTTTTGACCATTTTTTTTTCTTTAGCTGAAGCAGCAAGAAAGATGATTTATTGTACACATTATATTTGGCTGCAAGTGAGGACAGAGCTAGTGTTCACTGTCATGGGTCCAGGGCAGAGGGCCAGTGGGGACTTTTCGAACAAGGCAGTCTCTCAGAGATGGCCTCTGTGATGAAAGGGTGGAATTTCAGATCCTTTGAGACTTACTACAGACAGTAGCACACAGGCCAACTTGGATCAGCCTCCAGGCCTCTAGCACCCGTTTCTGCTTCCTCAGTGGCAGTGTATGCACTGGCCAGCTTTCGTGGACCTCTGCCTGCAGCCGCTTCTCCCCGCCTTCCTCTCATGCGTGGCGCAGGAGTTTACAGGAAGGTGGTGCCAAGAACAGGAGCTCCTAACCATTTCTTATTGGGATACTGGGGGAGGGGGATGTTAAATTTTGTTTTGTTTTATTTTCTCATGGATCTGAAATGGCTTTTTATACATTATTAGGAGAATTTTTGTCATTATGCTACATACCCATAATCTAGTACTTGGAAAATGGAGGCAGGAGGATCAGGAGTTCAAGGACAGCTTTGGCTGCATAATAAATTTGATTGTTTGATTTTAATTTTTTTCAGGGGAGGACACCCACTATGTAGTCTAGGCAGGCCTAAAACAAGGCCCCTGATTGCCTAAGCCTCCCAAGAACTAGGATTATGGATATGCCTGGCCATACCTGGCATCTACAGCAAGTTTGAGGCCAGCCTTGTCTCACTAACAAACCAAGTGGATTTGTTTCATATGTTACAATAATGTTTTTCATTTGTTTCTTTGAATCTAAGAAAAAAGGTTTTCCAACTGAGTGTGTTAATACTCACCTGTGATCTCAGCACTTGGGAAGCAGGATTTCTGCAAGTTGGAAGCCAGCTTCATTTATATAGTGAGTTTGAGGACAGCCAGGGCTACATAGCAAGATGCTGTCTCAAAACAAGAACAGAATATAAATATAAGGTTTTTGCTTTTTAATTGGAAAATTTTGCATATATTATATTGACACACTTCAGAGTGAGTATACATTGCAAAGTGACTAATTAAGCTAATTAACATATGCACTGCTTCCCTTTGTCTTGTGAGGTTTCTTTTAATTTATTCCTTGTATCTTTTGCTTATTGGAGTTTTGCATTTTCCTGAGACTTTAATTATCTCCTGCATTGGACATCTGTGTTCCAGCCAGCATTTGGATGTGGTGAGGCGTACAGGTTTTCAATTCCCTAAAGAGAGGTAGAAGAGGAGGAGGAGGTTAGGATTTTAGACTAAAATCCTGTGACAGCTGAGGTGGATTACTGCTGTTTATTGTTCTGTTTTCTCGTCTTCAAAACTGGCTCAAAATAGCAATCCCCCAGTACTCTTGAGCTGGTCCTTTTATAGAAAGCTGGTGGTATGGTTGCTAATGCGCCTGTGGGCCACAAAGTGCCACCCAGCTCACTCCAAAACACTTGGCATCAGAGTGTTACCTCCAGCCAGGAGCAGATAACTGTGAAGCACAGGCTCCTCTTTTCTTTTTTTCTTAAATGTGGGCAGTGAGGATTCCTCAGGCTTACACATGCTCTCATTATTTCAAATGCTTGAATTCAGTTTTCTCCTTAAAACATGAGGCTTTTCTTGGTATTCAGTATTTGAGGTTCTTATAATCAGGATGCTCACACGAATAATGTGTTTGTCATGAAATAAAAACAAACTCAGAACAGATGCATACTCTTACATATGGACACAGTGAGGGAAGAGTGGGAACAAGGCATAGTGTTTTCAGTATTTTCAGTGTTTCCACAGCAATGTCAAACAGGTTTGAATTATCACAGCTCAGTTTGGCAACTGTTATTCTTCTCTACTACATATGAACACAGTTTCACATTAAAGATACACATAACAGGGCTGGAGAGATGGTTCGGAGGTTAAGAGCACTAGCTGCTCTTCCACAGGTCTTAAGTTCAATTCTCAGCACCCACATGGTGGCTCATAACCATCTGTAATGAGATCTGGTACCCTCTTCTGGCCTACAGGCACACATGCAGGCAGAACACTGTATACATAATAAATAAATCTTTTTAAAAAAAGATACACATAACAGAAGAGATTGAAATAGATACAAATAAGCACATACACATATATACACAGCCACACATTTACACTTTTACTATAGGGCTGACATGAGGTTTAATTAGAAAATATAAAAAATACTTCATACCATGCTAGTGTGTATTTAGCATTGCCAAGCATGGTGCCAAGTATTTTTTTTTATATGTGTTCTGTGGTAGGAATATGTGTTGACAGGTACCTAGACTGATTACAAAAAACTTGACTATTGTAAACAGTGCCACAGTAAATATGACTCTACAGAAATGTGTTTGCATTGCTGATTTAGTTCCTTCAGATCTGTACCCAGGAGTACAAAGCTGGGTCACATAGCAGCTATACTTCTAAGGACTCTGTTGTTTGCTGTGGGATGTTCTGTATGTTAAATGTGTTGCTCTGATTGGTTAATAAATAAAACACTGATTGGCCAGTAGCAAGGCAGGAAGTATAGGTGGGACAAGGAGAGAGGAGAATTCTGGGAAGTGGAAGGCTGAGTCAGAGACACTGCCAGCCGCTGCCATGACAAGTGAGATGTAAGGTACCGGTAAACCACGAGCCACATGGCAAAGTATAGATTAATAGAAATGGGTTAATTTAAGATATAAGAACAGATAGCAAGAAGCCTGCCACGGCCATACAGTTTGTAAGCAATACAAGTCTCTGTGTGTTTACTTGGTTGGGTCTGAGCGGCTGTGGGACTGGAGGGTGAGAGAGATTTGTCCTGACCATGGGCCAGGCAGGAAAACTCTAGCTACAGTTGTTGTTTTGCTTGTTGGAAGCAGAGGTTCATGTAGCTTCAACTGGACTTGAACTTACTACATAGCCAAGGGTGACTTTGGACTCCTCTGCCTCCACTTCCCAAGTACTAGTGTTATAGGCCTGTGCCACCATGCCCTGTTTATATGGTATTGAGGGTTGGAACCATTGCTTTGGCCATGCTAAGCAAGCATTCTATCAACCAAACTATATCCCGGCCCCCATGCAATTCCTTTGTCTTTAACCTAATACAATGCTATAGCTGTGATTAAAATTCCTTTTATGTATATGAGTGTTTTTTCCAATATGTGAGCACTGCTAGTATGTGCCTGGTGTCCACAGAGGCCAGAAAAAACTGGAGTTACCGCCAGATGTGAGCTATCATACATGTGCTGGGGACTGAGCCTGTCCTCCATAAGAGCAGTTCCCTCTATGAAATTTATATCTTTTATATTTATTGTTTTTTAAAGGTAGGGTTCATTTATAGCCTAGTACTCACTGTGTACACCCAGACTGACCTCCAGCCTTCAGTGATTCTCCTGCCTCTGCCTCCAAAGCACTGGAATTATAGGGATAAGCCAATCTTGCCCAGCTCTCATCTTTTTATTGTAGTATTTTACATCCATGATGTAAATGAGCTCATAATATATTTTTAAATTCTCTAGGGAACATGTGAACAGGCTCTACTCCCTCATCAGGTCCTAACAACCAATCCAAAGTACAATTCCACCACAGTTTACCTGGTGTGGTGATTTGAAAGAAAATGCCCCCCAAAGGGAGTGGCACTATTAGGTGGTGTGGACTTGTTGGAGTAGGTGTGGCCTTGTTGGAGGAAGTATGTCACTGTGGTGGCAGGCTGTAAGGTCTCTTTTGCTCAAGCTTCCCTCAGTATGATACTCAGTCCACTTTCTGTTGTCGTCTGATCAAGATGTAGCCAGCACCATGTCTGCCTGCACACTGCCATACTCCCTGCCATGATGATAATGGACTGAACCTCTGAAGTGTAAGCGAGCCACCTCAATTAAATGTTTTCCTTTATAAGAGCTGCCATGGTCATGGTGTCTCTTCACAGCAATAGAAACCCTAACTAATACACCTGGGGAACCAATATATTTATCAGGCTTGCTGATAGACTGAGGGTGAGGGGTTATTGTCAGGAGTGTGGGTGACCCCGAAGAGGTCTCACCAAAGGCCTTCACCCAGCATGCATGATAGCTCTCCTGTAGCTGCATAGGCCAGCCCTGATTCCTCTACTCTTCCCCAACCTATAAGCTCTAGTCCCTCCCAAGGCCATACAGTTGTCGCAGAATTGTGTACAAATGGCTGGGAGGAGTGACCGATACTCAGGTGCTCAGAGTATCTCAGTAGAGTACTGGAGAAATGATTGTGACTTATGTAGGAATAAGTCTCCTTACTTTCACAAATGAATCTCAAATGCTTGGCACTAAAAGACTATGTTAGAATTTAGATCACAGCTGAGTATAGTGGTACATGCCTTAAATTCCCAGCACTCTGGAGGTAGAGGAGGAAGATCTCTGTGAGTTTGGGGCCATCCTGGTCTACATAGTTCCAGGACATCCAGGACTACATAGTGAGACCCTATCTTGAAAACAGCAGTAGCAACAGCAAAGAATTTGAATCATATAACAAAGTATCTGACATAATCAACTTGAAGAGAAAGATAGTTTCTGAGGTTTCAGTCCTTGACTGTAGAGGCGGAACATCATGGTGGCATGAGGCTGTGATAGGCTACTCACCTCAAGACAGAAAGAAGAGGAAAGGGACCAGGAAAAATAGAGCCTCCCAAGCACAGAGCCCCAGTGACCTCCTTCCTCCAATCAGGCCTCACTGCCTGATTTTTACCCCAGAAAGGTGCCATTATATTATGACTCCATTGAAGGGTTAATCCACTGATAGGCCAGACCCCCAGAATCCAATCACCTTCCAAGAGCCCATGAGCTAGAACTAAGTCTCCAGGCCTGTGGCAGGTATTTCCTATTCAAACTATGAGGCTCTGTGAACATTTGATGGTAAGTTAATGATGACCCAGTAAACAGCATCTCACATTTGCCTAAAAATAAAGCGTTGCTCTTTTCTGACCCTGAGGAAGCGGTAAAGGTGTGACTCCTCACAGAGGGTTTGTTTTTAACTCAGGAAAAACATGCTTGAATTCTAGGTCAAATGCCTTAAAATTATTATTAGCAATGGGTTTTAAATACAAATGAACTAGACATGTCATTTAAAATATAATTTACTGTCCATGTAGAATGTCACTAATGAACTATTTAATTGCTTCTCTAAATGATATGAATTCAGCTTTCAAATAGAGGGCAAAGGTCAGTGCTATGATGCTGTAAGTAGCCTTTATTGAAGCTATGGAAAGACTTTTTACAAGTTCTAAATTATAGGTTCTTTGTAAAATATTCTTACCCAGTTATTACATTATATAATAGCAAAGAGCTGGAGGAGGCTTCTTTGGTTGGCAAATAAATAATTCCCTGCCGTGTCTTCAGAAGCTCCAAACGAATCCTGCATTTTCAGCGTTTGTGAATATAGCATCTCAAAATTTCCTTCCTCTTCTCAGTTCTGTGCTACATTCCTCAGAAGTCTATAAAATATTCTGCAGCTCAGCTTAAAATAGAGAAAAAGACATAGCAAAACCTGGACTTTCCAAATGCCAGCTAACCATACTCACTTGGTATAAAGTACTATAGAACAATCCTTTTTTACTTCTTGAGTTCACGTTGCAAAAGTGCCATGCTAGGCATGGTGACTCAGCATATTGGTTCCAACTGTATGGCAACTTGCTTATTTTCAGAACAGAACATTTGTTGTTGTTATCTTGATATTTTTAGAGTCTCATGTAGCCCAGGCTGGCCTCAAACTTGCTGTATAGCTAAGGATGACCTTGAACTCCTGTTCCTCCTTCACCGCCCAAGCCTTGAGATTGATGGGATTGCACACAAGCAGTTCATTTGTCTCTAAATGTTCAGGGTCATTTTGATTTTTTTCTCCTTTTGTTTTACTTACATTTTTTTTATCATTAGGGACTTTTCATTATTTTATTTGTGATATAGTTTTCTTATTTCTTTTACTTTCTTTTCTTCCTTTCTGTCTTTGTCTGTTTACTAAATTGACTCTTTAATTTGTTTTCCTTTGTATCCCTTACCTATTGATGTCATTTTCTCATTCCCTTTAACTACTGAAGCTGCAGGTTTGGATAGGAAGCCTAACTTCTAGAACATGTTTTTATATACCACGCTTCTAATTTTAGTTATTCAGAGAACTGTAGCCTCAATGTCTGCTAAACTTTCCCCCCTGACTTGTTGGGCCAGCCTTGTTTGTTTGAGACAGGGAGGGTCTTATTCTGAAGCCCTGGCTGGCCAGGAACTCACTATGTAGACCAGGCTGACCTCAAATTCACAGAGATCCATCTGCCTCTGCTTTTTGAGTGCTGGAATTAAAGCCATGCACCACCATACCCAACTTGATTTTGCTTTACAGGTGAGTATCTTGTGTCCCAGTCTGGATTCAAGTTCTCTATATACCGGAGCATGAATTTGAATTTCTGACCATCTGCCCCCACTTTGGAGTGCTGGCTTACAGGCACTCCCCACCATGCCTACCTATGCATTGTTGATTGAACCCAAGGGTTTCATGAGTGCTAGGCAAACTCTCTACCAACTAAGCCACTGTGCCACTCCTGCCGCTGAACATTTTTGATCCGATACTACAGTAGTAAAAACATTTGAACACTTTTCCTTTAATTTATGAACGTGTGTGGATATGACTGCAAACTGTGCACATCTACATATACACATGAATGTAAATCATTATATATAATTAAAAAACAGAGCCACAGTTAGACTTAACAAAAGGTAAGATAAAAATATTTAGGCTAAAGTGTTTGTTTTTGCTTTATTAGGGGGCCTACCACCCAGCTCCCAAATAAATCACACACAGAGGCTTATTCTTAATTACGACTGCCAGGCCTTAGCTTGGCTTGTTTCTTGCCAGTTTTTCTTAACTTATATTATCCCATCTACCTCTTGCCTCTGAGCTTTTCCTTTCTCTGTTTCTGTAACATCTTTCTTACTCTGCTGTGTGGCTGGGTGGCTGGCCCCTTCTTTTCTTGCTCATTGATCTCTCCCCTCAAATTTCTCCTTCCATTTATTCTCTCTGACTGCCAGCCCCACCTATCCTTTCTCCTGCCTCACTATTGGCCAGTCAGCTCTTTATTAGACCAATTAGGTGTTTTAGACAGGCAAAGTAACACAGCTTCACAGAGTTTATTTAACTCTGTTTAATGCAGCATAAAGGATTGCAATACATCTTTGCATCATTAAAGCAAATATTCCACAGCATAAATAAAGGTAACACATCTTAAAATAATAACCTACAACACTAAAGTTCTAATGATTTTCCCTGAGTGCCAGTGGATCATCTTGTACCCACAGGGATTCACAAATTTGGGTTTTATCCATCTGAGACAGTAGAAAGCCACATTCCAGGGGAAACAGTGATAATTTTGAGATTCATATTTGGAACTCAACTCAAGATTTGGAAATCAACTCAAGATTCTCACACAAAGGATCTCTTCCCCCTTGAGAGAGGGGAGCAATCCCTGATATGGGGAGAGGGCAGGGTTGGGGGATGGGGGACTTCATTCTCTGGTGGGGAGGGGTGGGGGAGACTTTATCTCCCTGTATAGAAGACGATGAGGCGGGGGACACTCATGAAATTTTTTCAGTGATGACGGAAACTTACATTTTTGTTTATTTTAAATTTTATTTAATTGCTTTTTCATGAATAGATGTGTTTATTTCAGCAAGAAGTTTGAAACTCTTGCCTTAAGCAAGGGTACTACCATTCTTATATCAGGAACCAGTGATTTCTTATACTGCTGAATGTATAAAAGTTCTTGTCCTTGTGAGATTTCTATTGCTGTTGTGAACACCACAATCAAAAGAAGCTTGGGGTGGAACAGTTTAATTTGGCTCACACTTTATAGTCCATCAATGTGGGAAGTCAAGGTTGGAACTCAAGGCAGGAATCTGGAGGCATGAGCTGAGCCAGGGACTATAGAGGAACACTGTAAGTCAAAAGAACGCCTCTAAAGACTGTTTACAGGCCAATCTGATGGAGACTTTCCTTTACTGAGGTTCCCTCTTCTCAGGTGACCCTTGCTTTTTGTCAAGCTGATGAAAATCTGACTGGTTCAACAAACAGACTCACACCCTGACTATTGTGTTCTGTCTGCTGAATTAACTTCTACTTCTTCATCAGACTAGTCCTTCAGTTGGAGGAGGAGGGGGAACATTGAAAAGTAATGTATGTGTACTAAATCAGACTTTGTTTGCATGTGTGTATGTGTGTGGTGTATATGTGTGTATGTTTGTGGTTGTTTTTTACTCTTTTTACCCTTTGGGGGCCCACCTCCCACCTTCCAAATAAATACATGGAGACTTATTCATTATTATAAATGCCTGGCCTTAGCTTGGCTTGTTTCTTGCCAGCTTTTCTTAACTTTAAATTATCCTGTCTACCTTTTGCCTCTGGGCTTTTACCTTTCTCTATTTCTGTATTTCTTTTCTTTCCTTCTTACTTTGTGTCTGGCTATGTGGCTGAGTGGCTGGCCCCTTCTTTTCTTGCTCCTTGATCTCTCCTCTCAGATTACATCTCCTATATATTCTCTCTGCCTGCTAGCCCTGTCTATCCTTTCTCCTGCCTTGCTATTGGCTGGTCAGCTCTTTATTAGACCAATCAGGTGTTTTAGACAGGCAAAGTAACATAGCTTCACGGAGTTAAACAAAAGCAACATAAAAGAATGCAACATATATTTGCATCATTAAAGCAAATGTTCCACAGCATAAACAAATGTAACACATCTTAACATAATATTCTATACAACATGTGTATACATTTGTGTTTGCATGTGTGTGTGCAGATGCTTGTGTACATATATATGTGGACTCTAGAGGTTGATGTCTGGGCTTTCCACCTTATGTGTTGAGGCAAAATCTATCATTTGAACTTGGAGTCAGCTTGATCTGCTAATCCTCTGTCTCCTGAGATTACAGATGGGCCACCATGCCTGCCCAGCATTTACATTAGAGCTATGGATCAGAATTCTGTTCCCCACAATTACAGGGCAAATATTTTACCTACTGAGGCATATATTTATATTTTGTTGAATCAAAATTGTGTATTTGACTTGCATTTTTAATTTTTAATATGAACAATTGCAAATATATACAAAAGAAGCACTGCTTTAGCAATTCTCAACATTATTTTGGCAATGAAATATCATGCCAGTGTGTATGGGAAATAATTAAAGTTGGGAGGTGGTATCTAACCCATGTTAAAGGCAAACTTGCCTCTCTATTGGCTACCAGAAAGAACTGTAGACTAAAGAAGCCAAC
Source organism: Peromyscus aztecus (assembly GCA_902168405.1). Lineage (NCBI taxonomy): Eukaryota > Metazoa > Chordata > Mammalia > Rodentia > Cricetidae > Peromyscus > Peromyscus aztecus. The sequence continues at coordinate 18,653 of CABHPQ010163058.1, read as the reverse complement.
AGCCAACTCTAGCATCTTGTGGTAGAATAAATGTGACTGATTCTGGCCACCAGAGGGCAGATCACTGAGAAAGAAAAGAAAGGCCAAATCCGTAGCCACCAAGATCTAGCTTCAGGCTCTGCCATCTCCAGAAAACTTACTTTCTCCTCAATGTTGGAGGGGAAAAGGGAGAGGCATTGCTTTAAAACATAGCCACATATTTAGTTACCTGATAGTGTGTTGTTATCATATAGACTATCTTTTATGTTTTTAAATATATTTTATTATTTTAAGGGCTTCAAAGTTTTATATATATATATAATCTCTCTCTCTATATATATATAAATCTCTCTCTCTATATATATATATAAAACTTTGAAGCCCTTATAATAATAAAATATATATACAGAGAGAGAGAGAGAGAGAGAGAGAGAGAGAGAGAGAGAGAGAGATTATGCATCAATCTATAACTATTTTGAAGGAAAATTGAGATATTTAGTATATTCATTTTTCCAATGGAATGACATGATGTTGGAGCTGGGGATGCAGCTCAGTTGACAGTGTGTCTCCTCAGGATGGAGAAAAATTACATACATACCAGGCATGAACTCAGCATAATTACATACATGCCAGGCATGAACTCAGCATAATTACATATATGCAGGTAAACACTCATACCATAACATTTTTTTTTACATAGAAATGACTTTAATTTATATATTTGTTCTAAGTGGATTTCAATCATTTTAAAGAACTATATTGGTTTTTTTGTAGAAAGAGCTCTAAACTCTATTTTTTCTTACTTCTATTATTACTTATTTGCTTGTTTGTTTTAGGTTTTTGAGTCAGGGTCTCCATATAACTGAGGCTGACGTCCAGTTCACATATAGCTAAGGCTGGTCTTGAATTGTTGCCTGCCCTGCCTCATCTCCCATGGGCTGAGAGTAAGGCCTGGAGCGTGACGCCTGGCTCCAGTTGAATATGGTTTAATAGAAGTGTATTGGACTTTGTGGTCGGCATTCGACTGCTGTGTTTAATTGATTCTATTAGGATCTTCTTGCCCCATCTCGGAAGTACTGACGCAGCAGGCTTGTGCTGCCATGCCTGCTTTATGTGATGCTAGGACCGAACCTAAGGCACTGTGCAGCTAGGCAAGCACTCTCTCACTGAGCTTCAGCCTTAGCCTCCTAGCTAGTTCTTAATTTTCTTGCTTGGCAAACCTATAGTACAAAAATATAAAATTTTGGTTTTGCCTTTATCATGTTTTGCCTTTTTTCATATGTCATCACATAGGCTAGAATGATTAGGTGATATGAAATATTTAATGATGATAAATAATACATTTTACCAGGTTCTGACTTTTTATTTGTAATCCTCCTTTTTGTTTAATTTTGCATAGCAATATTTTTTATTGATAATATAAATGTTAAATTTTATTAGGTAACTTTTCAACATTTGCTTAAAAGATCATGTAATTTTTCTTAATAAGTTAATAAGAAATTAAGATTTTAAAAAGTTTGAATGGGGTGCATATGTGGATAAAGCTGCTTACAAAAGTCCCACATTGTTAAATGAAAATTCCACTGCTGGGTGGGATAATTTCCCATGAAAATAATTTTTATTATTTAATAAGTTAATGTGTTTACATTATTAATGTATTTCTCTGTGGTCAGTTTTTCATTCTGGAATAAGTTTCTTTGGTCTAGGTTAAAATTGTAATATATTACTAGACTATGTTTGCTAGTATTTTGTTTTGAGATTTACAAAATGGATCCTCCCTTTTAAAGTCTTTGATATTTCACATCTCTGTTCAGTTAGATTGCCAAAGATCTGGACAACATCAGTCATTTTTCTCTGCTTTGTGTTCCAGCATAATGATTTTATAATACAAATGCTCCTGAGGGACTTCCCAAAATAATACTTATTTTTTGTTTGATTGTCTGTTTTTTGAGACAGTGTTTCTCTGTGCAACATCCCTGGCCATCCTGGAACTCCCTCTGTAGACCAGGCTGGCCTCACAGAGCTCCTCTTGCCTCTGCCTCCCAGAGCTGGGATTATAGGTGTGCACCACCACCCAGCCAGAATCCTGTATCCTAAATGTTTAAAGGGGATGTTTATATTACAGCAGAGGTGTTTTAACCTTAAAGGGCTATCAAATACAAGGTGTTTGTTTATTTTTCTCAACACAATGTATTATAGAAATGCCTTCTAAAGCTACTGCAGAAGAGGATTTCCTGAGTGTGCTCTAGGTTATACTGTGCCATTCAGGAGACAAACCCCTTCTTTCTCTTTGATGTCCTGCTCAATTCAGGAAAAAACAGAATAATATACCCGACATGTTATACCAGCTAAGTGTGGCTGCGCACATTTCTCCGGTGCTGGTAGATGATATTCACAGTCTTTACATGTCGTACCATCTGATAGGTTTTAATGTTTTAAGGAAATTTTCTTAGGGGAAAAAGCAATAAAGAATTTGACACTAGAGACAACAGACACTACTTCTGCATCTTGCTTCTAGCAGTGATTTCTGGTTTGGGTAAAATTGAAAATGAATACTATTGAGAAAGCTTAATTATGACCCTTCCACATGTAGCTGGTCTATGACCAGCCTTGTTTACCAGATCTTTCTGCCATGATGGAAATATGTTACTTGTATGTGTCCAATGAGCCTTGTCCAGTGACTCCTTGGGATTTGAAATGTGGCTAGTGCAACTGAGGAGCTAAATTTTCTTCTTATCTGACTCTAATTATTTTAAATGTAAATAGGTATATATAGCCAATGTCTACCTTATTAGCAACTTCAGAGCAGAAACTGCTTCAAGCCATGGGTGCGTTAAAATTATCTTCCACCACTAAATGTTCTCTTATCCAAAAACTTCACTGTATTCTGACACTGTGGAGTTACCATCACTCTGCTCAACAAAATGATTTATGCTTGAGTTTGTTCCCCCTTTTTGCAGATTTATTTTTGTTTCACGAGTGTTTTGCCTGCCTGCATGTGTGGGCACAACTTGTATGCAGTACCCACAGAAACCAGAAGATGATGTGGAGACCACTAGAAGTGCAGTTACAGATAGCTGTTAGCTGCCCTGTGGGATGCTGGGACCCAAACCTGGGAATGCTGCTCTTAACTGCTGAGACATCTTTCCTGCTCCAAACATGCTTGGATTTTTAAAACTTGGCTGGGGTTTGCAGGGCAGGGGTGGCTCAGGGGTTGTCCTCTTACCTCTACATGTATGTCCACACTCACACATCACATACACATACTTAGTAGTGGTAGTAGTAATATAGTAATACAGCCTTGGTTTAATGCTTGCTCTTTGAGCCCCATCCTTCCATCGCTCTGACTGTGTGTGTCTCCTCCACAGATATTTTTTCTATTAAATTTTTTCATTTACTTTACATATCAACCACAGTTTCCCCTTCCTCCTTTCCTTCCGTTCACTCCTCCTACCTCCTGTCTACCCTCTCCTCTCTGTCCACCCACTCCTCTGTTCAGAAAGGGACAGGCCTCCCATGGGAGTCAACAAAGCATGGCATATCAAATTGAGGCAGGACCAAACTCCTCCCCTGCATCTAGGCTGGGCAAGGCATCCCAGCACCAGGAAGCCAGCTCAAGTGCCAGGGACAGGTCCTGATCCCACTGCTAGGAGCCCCACAAACAGACCAAGCTACACAACTATCACACACATGCAGAGGGCCTAGGTCAGTCCCATGCAAGCTCACTAGCTGTTGGTCCAGAGTCTGTGAGCTCCCACTAGCTCAGCTCTGCTGTCTCTGTGGGTTCTCTCTCATGATCTTGACCCCCCTTGGCTTGTAGAATCCCTTCTTCCTCTTCCTCTCTTCAGCTGGACTCCTGGAGTTCTGCCCGGTGCTTGGCTGTGAATCTCTGCATTTGCTTCCATCAGTTACTGGATAAAGATACTCCGATGACAATCAGGGTAGTCACCAATCTGATTACAGGAGAAGGCCAGTTCAGGCACCCTCATCACTATCGCTAGGAGTCTTAGCTGGGATCATCCTTGTGGATTCCTGGGGGTTTTCCTGGCACCAGGTTTCTCCCTAACCCTCAAATGCCCCCCTCCCCATGAAGATATCTCTTTCATTACTCTCCCCCTCCTTCCCACTCCCAATTAGACCAACCTGATCCCTCACGTTCCCATCCTCCCCACCCCCATGTCCCCCTTCCACACCCCCACTCTCCATATCCTGCCCCTAGTTTACTCAGGAGATCTCGTCTATTTCCCCTTCCCAGAAGGATTCAGGCGTCCCTCTTTGGGTCCTCCTTGTCACCCAGCTTCGACCCTCACGCCTATTTTGCTATGCTCTTCCCTTGCTCACAGGCTTTTACTTCTTTCTGTCTTGGTAATTTTGCATCAGCCTTACTGATTTTTTTCTAGTTTTTTTTTTTTAAATAAGGTAATTCGGTTTAAACACTAGACATGAACATCATGCCAAACATAACATGAATAAGTCTGCCAGATGAAAAAGATTAAAAAGAGATGACAAAAATTAGTGAGAACCATGAGTAGAACCAGTTAGTACTTTGATATGAAAATTGCAGCTGTACATTGAACTGCTTTTCAAAAAGGAATCTGTTTCACTGAATCTATTACTGTAATTATGCTTTAAGCTTGCTAAAAATCTGCACTTCAATATGCAACAGTTTTATACATAGTGGCACATCCAGTTCCGTTGTTATTAAAATTTTAAGGTTTGGTAGCTGTATTGGGCGGCCATCTTGCATGCTTTGCTCCTGTACGCAGTGTGGATGCATATTTTAAAAGTAGACAGTTTTAAATGACCTAGTAGTTCAAGGAATTATTTCAGTAAATTCTCTTTGGGTTAACGGATCCCAGAGTACTAATTTTAGAAATTGGAACAGCCATTCATTTAAAGCTAAATCATCTTTACAAATTTATCTTCTAAGTCATAATTGTCAGTAGTTAGGAATAACGGTAGCTGCCCAACTACAAAAAGCCAAAAACTAATTTCAAATGAAATTGTCTGTGACCAAAATGCAGAGAGCGAAAGTTTTAAAATATAGGGCTAGTTGAATGCTTAAAAATTCAATTTCAAGTTTGAAATATATTTTTTCTATCATGGAAAAAATTGCCAACACAGATGCCAAGTCTGGTGGTGGAGGCAGCTCTAGATGGGGCTGACTGTTCAGGAAAGGTGGCACTTACTCACGTAGAGCAGAACCGAGCTGCTTAGGTTGGCATTGTGATAAAATACAATTTTATTGTCTTGTTCTTCACCAGTTAACAATTTATAATGTAATTTAACCTTGTATTTTTCCCCAAGGAACATATTTTACAAAGAAATAATAATGTGAACACACAGGAAATAATATGACCTGGGGCCAGTGAGATGGCTTGGCAGGAAAAGATGGTCACTAACAAGCCTGATCACATGAGTTCAATCCTAGGAATGCTCCTGGTGGAATGAGAGATCTGATTTCCTTAAATTGTTCTCTGACATGCACATGCTCAGCCTGGTGATGTGTGTGCATATACACTAAAATAAAATAATAATAATAATAATAATAATAATAATAATAATAATAAATGTGATAAAAATTTAAACTAGTGTGGCATTTAGGGAATTCTTTGCTATTTATTCTCTTTCTTTTTTTATTTGAGGATTTCCCACATGAGAGCTCTGATTTCATACAAGAGTACATTATATTTGCACTATATCCACCTTCTCTTCCCCCTTTCCAAGTTCTTCATTTCTCCACAACCAGCCCCTAGAATTCATATCCTCTTGTATATTAACTTGTGTTACACATACACACACACACACACACACACACACACACACACACAAAATTCAATGAATGATGCCCTTAAGAGCTGACTGACCATTTAGGATTGAGATCTCATTCCAGAAACAAATCAATTTCAAAGCAAATAAACTGGCTTGTCACCCCTCAGCAGCCATTGACTGCCTTTTCATCTGGGATAGGACCTTGTTTTCCTTCATCCATGTTGACAAGTTGTGGAAGCCCAGCTGGGAGACTGACACCCATATTTTATGACAGGGTATTCTTGACGAGTGAGGGATAAGAGATATTAGATAGAAGAATAGAGGGGAGAGAAACAGATAGAAACACAGGATAGCTTCAGGAGGGCCTGGATCATCATTCACTGGCCCCTCTTGTCTCTTCTAAAGGGCTATTTATAGGAATGCCAAGGGGTGGAGCATTGCAATGCCAAGACTTCCCCTTAGCTCAGCCAAGTGTAGACCCTTCCAATCACCTAGTTAACCATGCACATGGTCAAGCAATCCTCTAATGCAGCTCTGCTGGGTAAAGCAAGCTCAGATCTCACTAGGAAACCTCTGTGGGCCTCCACAATGCTCCCTTCTTGATATAATAAAGGGCTCCCTAAGCCCCTCATATAGACTGTGCCTGTCTTAGGTCATTCTTCTTGATTAATTTTATATACATACATTCAGGAAGCTATCAAGAAGAAACTTGCCCATCTTTGGCTCCCAGCCTCTGGCAAGAGGGTGTACAAAGCCTAACTCAGCTCTGGCCCAGATCCCTACTAAGAGCTTGCAAACATCCACAGCAATCTCTATAGCTGCCACACCTCCCAGTAAAGGAGTAGAGAACAACAAAGATAGAATATCCCTTTTGGAATGGGTCTAAGGTGACTACAGCAGTCTTAGCTGCACTAAGACCTCTTCTTCTAAACAGAAATAGAGGAAGAGTGGAAACTTTTAGAAAGAAGACATAAAAGCTCCCCTAATTATGACACCTTCACTTAAATTTGACTTAAATATGACACCAAAATTATATTTTGGGCTATTATAGAAATGTTCAAATATATCTGGTATAAACATTACATATTTACAACTAGCATGAATAAAACTCTGCTATACATATTTATACTTTTTATCACTATACATATTTACACTTTTTACAAACTTACATTATACATATTTATACTTTTTTTTTTTTGGTTTTTCGAGACAGGGTTTCTCTGTGTAGCTTTGCGCCTTTCCTGGAACTCACTTGGTAGCCCAGGCTGGCCTCGAACTCACAGAGATCCGCCTGCCTCTGCCTCCTGAGTGCTGGGATTAAAGGCATGTGCCACCACCGCCTGGCCATATTTATACTTTTTACAAACTTATATTCAAAAGGAAACTCCACTATACTGTAGATGTAACTAACCGTCTTATTAAATAAGAAACACAGAGCCAAGGTAAAGATAAAAACCCAAGAGGTCAGAGTTAGGAGCTTACCCGCGTGCTGCTGGCTAGCTTCTTCCGCCAAGAAACCTCTCCGAAAAGGGAGCTACTTCCTGTGCGTTTAACTTATAAAGAGTTCTGGTTCTTCCTTCTCATTGGTTGTAAACCCAACTACGTGGCTGTCTCATCACTGCCTGTAACTACGTGACTGCCTCGTCAGGGCCTGTCTGTGCAGACTTCCAAGTCTTCTATGGTTGGTATTGAGATCAAAGGGCGTGTGTCTCCAATGCTGACTGTATCCTTGAACACACAGAGATCTACCTAGTTCTGCTTGCTGAGTACTGGGATTAAAGGCGTGCACCACCACGCCCGGCTCTCGCTATGGCTTGCTAACAACTGACCTCTGGGCAACTTTATTTATTAACATACAAATAAAATCACATTTCAGTACAAATAGAATACCACTATACTATACATATTTACACTTTTTACAGACTTACTTTATACATATTTACACTTTTTACAAACTTACATTCAAAAGTAAATTCTATAGAACTACTTTACAAACTTTAGCAAACATCTGGAAAAGATTTCTTAACTGAACTATTATATTTTCTTTCAACAAGACAGAAAGTATGCAAATCATCTCTAAGTTTGGAGTTTATAGTCAGCTTTGATATCATTCTGAAAGTTTTCTTGAAAGTTTGAAGTCAGAGCCTAATTCATCAGTGACTCTAAGCTTTATATGGTAACTGAGGGTAAAATTCCCTCTTCTTAATTTTTTAAAGTTACTTTTTAAGTTGTAAGATAGCTAGATTTTCTGGAGTTTGGTCCCCATCTACAAAGTCGTCACTCTTTTCTAAATACATGCTTCCTTGTTCCCTATTATATTTGCAAAAGGATCACTCACTGCAGGCTGTTGTTCAAAAGGCAAAAAACTTCTCTGATTATCCTCTTTGTCAAGGGTTTCAAAATAACTTGAAAAGTATCATTAGCATTTTAATAGCCTTCTGACAGGCATCACCTGTTTCTCATTCTTTCATAGCAAATAATCCCCACCTGACAGGCAGGCTATTCTCCTGTTTCTCATTCCCAGGAGGCAAGCTAACCAAGCTTATGGAAAAAATGACGTTTGGGGGAATTTAGGGGGTTATACTGGCAGTATTTCCTTTAGGCATTTTGCTGCTAAGTTACCAGGAACATTTGAAATTTTTTTTGTCCTAGTCTATCTGCCTTTTTTTTTGGGCCTGCTTGCCTACACCACCTTGCTTTTATACATTACACTTCCCAAACTGTCTTTCTCTATAGCATCACGCTGTTATAAACTACATTATGGACTACATTTCTCAAGCTGCCTTTTGCATCTGCCACACTTCCGTTTCTGTTTACATGGTTTGTGTTCATACTGAAAATCAAGATCAAGTGAGCTGTTTTGCCACAGGAGGCTTCTGTTCTCCCTGAACTGCCATTGACAGGTGTACTTTCTTCACCTGATATTTTTCCTGGAGTGAGCTGCATCCATCCATGCATGCTTATGGATTGACACCTGTTTCCCACCTTACCAGGTCAGCCAAAGAAAATGAAAGCACTTGAAATAAAAGCATTTTCAGCCTTTTCAGAGAGATTTTTTTCCCTGATAGCTCTCCTGTTTATCCCTGCTTGTGCCTTCTCCTAAGATGCACATTCCCTGATGCCTTAGCCAAGGCTCAGTTTCTCTGCTAAATGCTTTCTGTTCTGGGGGTAGAGGCTTGAGTCCCCAATATAGGAACTTAGATCCTGCCTCCCTTATTGCAGGGAGGATTTCTAGGCCTCCATTGCTGCCTTCATGCCAGCAACCCCTCCCCAGGTCCCACATCACCTCTGCTGTGGCTCCACCATTGGGGAAATGTCCCTGCTTGGCTTTCTGTCTACACTTTCTCAGGTGTAGGCTCTGGCCACAGGGGTTTCTAGCTGATGTTTTTCTAATACTAGCTTGAAGGAGAGACAAGACTAGTGGAGAGGATTTGCCATATTCCAAGAGGTTTTTTGTTATTTCTAAGGCAATTACAGGTGATTTTTCTCATTCTGATAGATTTTCCAGGTGAGTTTAATTTTGCCCTTACAGGAGGAAAAAAAATCTGAGAGGGAAAGACCTTAAAAGCTTTCAGTTTTTTTAGAGAAAGATTACTCATTTTTTTCCCAAGACTTCTGTTCCCGAAACTTTGGCTTCATGGCCAATAGGAAACTAATTCATTTAATATACAGTGTTTTCATACAGTGGCGATGCTGGCAGAGTGAAGAGTTTTATTTCATCCACATCCACCTCAGGGAAAATTGTTTTCCTGCCACTCAGGGCTTAGATCTAAGCTAAACAGGCCAAAAGATTTATCTACCTGTTTTCTTTTATCATATTTTTTCTTGGCTCTGGTTCTTCCCAGTTTGTGTTTATAGTCCCATAGCTAGAGAATCAAGGACATAGCTCCTCTGTCTTTTTGCTTGTCTTATTCTACCCTACCCTAAGTTTCTTTTTACCCAATATTCCTAATTCTACATTTATTCTAAATTTCTTCTTAAACTATATTCCTATATTCTATCTTACATTTTTCCTTAATTTTTAAATATAGAAATTAAGAGAGAGAGAAAAGAAAGAAAGACCTAGTTAGAGAGAGATACTCACTGCAGCCTCACTTTTAACTTTGGCATTCAGCTGCCTTACTGAACTCCTAAGAATAAAATACCATCACCTTTATTTTTAATTCATTATTGGGCATGCAACCTTATACCCATGACACCCCCTAAGATTCCTTTTGCCAAGTCCCTGTCCCTGTTCCTGGTGCTATTTGTGGGAGCCCAGCTGGGATACCACCTCCAACATTTTATGACAGGGTATTTTTGAGGAATGAGGGATAAGAGACATTAGATAGAAGGATAGAGGGGAGAGAAACAGATAGAAACACAGGATAGCCTTGGGAGGGCCTGGATCATTATCCACTGGCCCCTCCTATCTCTTCTAAAGAGCCATTTATGGGAATGCCAAGGAGTGAAGCAAAAGACCTACCCCTAGGCAGCCAAGTGTAGACCTTCCAATCACCTAGTTAACCATGCACATGGTCAAGCAATCCTCTAATGCAGCTCTGCTGGGTAAAGCAAGCTCAGATCTCACTAGAAAACCTTTGTGAGCCTCCACAACATGTCAACTGATGTGGTCTTTGCAGATCTTAAGCAAACAGCCACATCATTAAGAGTTTATAGAAGCAACATTTCTTAAAAAGAGAGAGATGTAGGGGGAATATAATTCTTAGTTTTGAGTACAGTTTGGGCTGTAATCTCATCAATAAGTCAACAAAATAAAACATTCTATGCTGTGGAATAATCCTCTTGTATACTGAAAAGATTTGTCACTTTAATTGGTTTAATAAAATGCTGATTGGCCAATAGTCAGACAGGAAGTATAGGTGGGGTGACCAAACTAAGAATGCTGGGAAGAAGGACAGAAAAGGAGTCACAAGTCAGATGTAGAGGAAGCAAGATGAGAATTTCTACTGAAAAAAGGTACTAAGCCCTGAGGCTAAACATAAATAAGAATTATGAGTTAATTTAAGTATAAGAGCTAGCTAGTAATAAGCCTGAGCTACTGGCTAAGCATTTATAAGTAATATTAAGCTTCTGAGTCAATTATTTGGGAAGTGGCTGCCAGATATTTGAGAGTTGCTGATGGGAGATAAACTTCTGCCTACAATTCTGCACCATTCAAACAGAAAGAAAACCTTCATTTTGTCTTGTGTTGCTTCCTGTTGGTTTGAGCTGGAGTCTTCTCTATACTGCTCAGGTGAGGTAATTCCAGATCCTCCTGAGTGTCTGTGGTGTTGGGCACACATAGCTGCATTTGGCTTAGAAAGAGATTTGAATTCTGGAAAGTGGTTGGAAAGATGTTGAGAGAGCTAGAAGAGAAACATTGATAGGGAGACACACCTGCTACCAGGCAAGCATTCATGTCTCAAGGTTCTGTGTGGCTGGTGTAGGAGTTCCACATTCAGAGAAACACTCTATAACCTGTATGACCCTATGCTGAGACACCTCTGCCACCATGGCATGCCACAATGTTTTCTTCTCCAACTGATAACTCTCCTTGTCTAAACTTGAATGGAAGCTAGTTGGCAAAAATTTCTGGAAAAGGAATATACAGGCTTTCAGCTCTTGCCTTACAGTATAAAATATAACACCAGAGAAAAGAAAGTTGAAATATTAAAAAAAAAATTGGTACAAAAATAGTATCAGTTAATTAGGTGGATGTTAAATTGTTTTAAATAAGTTACATTTGATAGAAAATTACTTCTGAATGGTTTGGGTAGCTGCAACTAACCAACTTCTTTTTAGTCATTTCTTGGCAATTCTGTTGTTGAGACTAAGTAGAATGTCATCAGCAGACCAAGAAGGAAGAACAGCCAGTGCAGGACAGGTCAGGACAAATGCAAGTCAGGTAACTTGAAGGCCAGCAAAGGTTTTGAAAAATAATTCACCTTTTCAACTTGAAAACATTGAAATTAGGAGTGGGAAAGGGGTACCACAATAAAAAGAAACACCTTTGTGTTAGGAAGCAAGAGTCTGAGATTTACAGAAGAAATACATATGTACATATGACTACTAATTGTATGTAAAGTCTCCTTTATCATGGGAGAAGAATGAGTTGACCCCAAATGCAAAAGTCACATAAAGGGCCACCTTCCTATGATTTTAAACAATGCAGTGAACATTGAACAGCACTTTGGTTTTTTCCTTGTGCTAAGGGGAAGAATGCTTCCATAGATGCCTATCTTAAGTTGTACACACAGTTCTCTCCCAGTTCTGGATGTGAGGCAGTCAGCCCATTTCATAGCTAAGCCTAGGGAAACACTGGTGCGGTAAAAGCAACAGGAGAAGTGAGAGGAATCTGTATACTCAACCAGCCCCAGTGCAGATCATAGGTTTATGAACATTCGAAACACACCCCTGGAATACCACACAGACTCCTAGGAGGTCATTTCACAGAACATGTCTTCACACAATTTCCAAAGACATCCTCCAAAGTTTTCCACTCCTGAATCCTCAGGAGCCTTTAAATGTGACCAAGAGACTTAGTGTGTGTAAGGTTAAAGTCTTGGAATGCAGAGAGTGCTCTGGATTATCTATGAGGGAAGAATCGAATCACTCAAATCCTTGAAAGTGAAGGACCTTTTCCTAACTCCTGTGGAAAGAGATACAGCTGTGGAGGGTGGCCAGAGGAAGGTGCACTGTTGCTGCTTTGAAGACAGAGGAAGGTGGCCATGGGTCAAGGAATGTGGGCAGTGTTGAAAAGCTGAAGACAAGAAGAGTCTCCCTTACAGCTTTCAACAAAAGAACATGGTTGTGTCAGCACCCTGATCTGAACTCAGCTAGACCTCTGCCTGACCTCTGCCTTTGCCATAACATAATAAATTTGTGTTACTTTAAGCTCTGATATTTTGAGTCATTTGTTACCACAAGTTGGAAAACAAATATACCCATAAGACCCCTATTTATCTGTCATTTTGGCCTTTTGTTTTAGACACAGTCCAGCACAAAAAGAACCCTGGCCCAGCGGTTTTCTCACACTGTAGCTAGCTTTAGTAATGACTGGGCTGTGCCAAAGCTTTACAAGTTGGGAAATATTTTGAATGAAGCTTATGATTACAAGGGCCTAAATCAGTGCCTCCTGCATGTGCACGTGCGTGCATGCGCGCGCGCGTGCGTGCGTGCGTGCGTGCGTGTGTGTGTGTGTGTGTGTGTGTGTGTGTGTGTGTACATACACCCTCATCTGTGCATGCATCTATGGAGACTAGAGATGAACTTCAAGTATCTTCCTCTCTCGCTCTCCACCTTAGTTTTTGAGGTAGGATGCTATGAGATGGTCCTTCTGTATGCTGTGAATATGTATGTCTCTCATCGGTTGATAATAAAGTTGTTTTGGCCTATGGCAAGACAGGATAAGGTTAAGCAGAAGAATCAAACTGGAACTCAGAGGACTTTTAGAGGGGCAGAGTCAAGACAGATGCAAGGAACCCTGAAGAAACAAGATGCCAGAGAACCAGTAAGCCACAGCAGAAGAGATCACATACAATGGCAGGAAGCACCACCTCCTTTGGGCTGTATAGCCCAAGGTCATGGGTGGAACAAATACCACTACATTTCCCCTTTTTGTCTAAAAAGGTTCTAATTTTTTTAAGAAAAAATTTTAATTCATTTTATATACCAATCACAGATCTCCCTCTTCCCTCCTTCTGCCCCTCCAGCCTCTCAGAGGTTCTAATCTTATTTATTTATTTATTTATTTATTTATTTATTTATTTATTTATTATGAACACAGAAGAAGGTGCCAGATCTCATTACAGATGGTTGTGAGCCACCAAGTGGGTGCTGGGAATTGAACTCAGGACCTCTGGAAGAACAGTCAGTGCTCTTAACCTCTGAGCCATCTCTCCAGTCCCGAAGGTTCTAATCTGAATGCAAACTATATACAATAAGAATGATTATCAAGTATTGTCCAGGATAAACGAGGGGTAATAACATTTAAAAAATGGAGCTACAACCAACAAGAATAACATCAAACAAGAAAGACATGCTAAATGTCCAGAAATGTCCAGAAAAAGGGTAAATGGCAGATTACCAAGATTACTCCAATAGCTGTCCTATTTTGAAGATTCTAACTCTAGCACTAATATGTTCTAGTTAAGATATGAGAAGACTGTAACTGTAACTATCTAGTCTTGAACTCCATCAAAGACCTGAGAAGGAACATAATAATACCTGAGAAAGCAGAAAATTCAAGTAAGCAATTTCCAAACTTCTTGCAAGAATAGACAGAGACAGCTGGTAGCCTGGACAGTCACCTAAAGTTTCTCAGCGTCATTGGGGCATCCAATTTGGCTACAGGCCTAGAGTATCTGACAGACCATTTTCAGAAGCAGGAATTTTGAAAGACCATCTTACCCTGTCTTGGCAAAGTTCAGCAGTCACTTTTCCTTGTGTCCTGCTCATCCTGAAAGGACAGCATAGACTCATACACCTTTTTATGTTCATCAGAAACATGTAATTCCACAGACTTTATTCTATCAATTAGTGACTATCTTTTTCCTTAGAAATTATCTGAATGGCATTAAGATTGCTCTGAAGAGTTATTGTTTTATTCATTAAGTATTTATATTTATTATCAATATAATTAGATCTGGTTGTTCAGTTATTATTAATGGACTGAAGTTCTTGTGGTAAATTAGCAGATTCCAAAGAAAGAATCCTTCTATGTAAGTCCTGTATCAGTCCCATCAATGACCCATTTTTGCTGTTATTAAGCCAATTTTTCAATGATATGAGATGAATCACTATGCTAATTGCTATCATGGTGAACATTGTATACACACCAGGAAGGCCATGTATGTCCTGTAATATTTCATTCATAGTACAAACAAAAAAGTTTTTAAATTCCTGAATGGTGAAATTGTCTGCCATTTTTTGAGAAATATTCAAAATTTATAAAGGAAAATTTTATTAATTTGTTTATTTATTAATCAGTGTAAAGTGTAAAATTATCAAGTAATTTACCTCAGATAAAATCCTCAAAAGATTGTCCTCCGTGTCTAGATGGTCCAGATGTAATTAACCAGGTTAGGCGAATGGCAGGTTCTTTGCATGATTTTTGGATGTAGTATTGTTGCTTGGCCAGTAGGTGTCTGAGTTGTAGCACCAAAACAGGTCTGGTGTGAGCTGACTCAGGCTCCCCTGAATGGGCTCTGTGAATCAAACACTAAACCGGGCAACTCCCACCCATGAGTACTGGGGCAGAGCTCCTGAGATCACAACAGATGAGGCAGTACACCAAACAATTAGAAGCGCTGCCTGAGACACCTGCAGACCCTCTGCGGGCCTGGCTGAACACGCCACGGTGGAGAGTTTCAAAGGTTGGAGTTGGCAGCAGCTATACCAAACAGTTTCAAAAGAAAAGGAACAGTCTGCTGTTAGTCTCTAACCAGGCGGGGGTCTGTTACCCAGCCCAGCCACTGTAAGTGTGAACTAGAAAGACGCCTTTCTGATGCAGCGCTCTATCCACCGCAGAACGTGCGTGCTTCCGGTAGTGAGTGGTTAGAACTGCTGCGTGTGAGCTGCCTGGCCTCCAGGCTCCCAACACAGCCCCTGTATTCAGGTGGTCACCTGAGCAGGGGTCAGGCAGTCCCCAGGGGGTTCACACAGGCTTTGCAGGGTGGAGAAACTCACCAGTAGCCGCCTGTGGTCATTAGGGTTTGGTCACCCGAGTAGTCCCAGTAGGGGAACTTGGGGTTCAGATCTACCTGGTTGGGCACCGTGGACCATGCGGCAGTAAAAAGATTAATAGGAATGGGTTAATTTAAATATAAGAGCTCGTTAATAATAAGCCTGAGCCATTGGTCAAACATTTATAATTAATATGAGCCTCTGTGTGGTAATTTGAAAAGTGGCTGCCTCTGTGTGATTGCTGGCAGGACAGACTTCCGTTTACAGCAGGATCTCTCTTTGAGCCTGAACCTAGCTATTTCTGTTTGACTGGCTCACCAGCAAGTCTCAAGGATCCACTGTCTCTTCCTTCACATAGCAGGTTACAGGTACAGACAAACACGTGACTTTTATGTGAGATATGGAGATCTGAACTCAGGTTCTCATGCTGTATGAGCCACTCTCAGTCATGATTACTCACTGAGCCATCTCTCCAACCTTCAAATTTATTTATTATTTCAACCTATCACTTGTAAGACACACATTTTAATATCAGTTTACATATGTAATGTTTTCATGAAGCAGTACTTACCTTTTCTTTAGGCATTGTACTCTGATACCCCAGTTTCATTTATTTTCATTATTATATGCAAATTAAAACCCACCTGAACTGATCTCACAATTTACTAGTAGATCATAGCCTCAACTGAGTAACGCTGAGTATTAGTTAATGAGTATTACTCAACTGAGTAATCCTATAGGTTCAAAATGTAAACTTTCTGATAGAATATTTTTCTGTTTTATTTTTCATGGAATCCTAACCATTCATCCATAATACATATAACACGGTTTCATTTAAAACTTCCTTTTTGCCGGGCAGTGGTGGCGCACGCCTTTAATCCCAGCACTCGGGAGGCAGAGGCAGGCAGATCTCTGTGAGTTCGAGGCCAGCCTGGGCTACCAAGTGAGTTCCAGGAAAGGCGCAAAGCTACACAGAGAAACCCTGTCTCGAAAAACCAAAAAA